>JAUCBJ010003431.1:0-22372 GCA_032718475.1 Nemertoderma westbladi | reverse complement strand
CCAATCACTAACTACTCTCCAACAACCTACTCACCACACCACCCGACTCACTATAACTTACTATATAAACTCTAATCTCACACATAATCTTTATAAATTATTTTCCATTATTATCTGGCTGTATTGCACATTTTCATTGAAGAATTATAATCTCTATTAATTCATTAAATTCTATTAGTTACATTTTTTCTTTCTATCTATTATTTTTAAATTATTTAGGTGGCCAATTCAACGACTTGGTTCCGCCAGGTCGCGGACGATCTCAACCTGGATGTAGTCGACATACCCAACCATCCACTGGCGCAGTTATCTGCGGTTTCCACGGCTGCGGGCTGGGGGATATCAGCCACCTATCTGAAACAGCACGTGGCCGACTTCATGTCGTTGAGAACGGCCAAGTATTCCCGGCAGTGGCTCTTCCGTACGGGAGGGCCGCAATCGTTCGCCGCCTACTTACTTTCACTCGCATCGGACGATTGCCAGGTTAACGACATCAACCTGGAGGCCATAAGAGACATGGAGGAGATGGAGATCACGGTCCATCGGGCGCAGCATCGAAACGCGCCCAGTTGTTACTGCGCCCCGCCAAAGAGACGAGGTGGGGCCATCCATATCGGTGTAGACGGCGACCGTTACGTCGCGTTCGTACCGAGGTCGATTTCGACCCAGTCCGGCCGCCTTACGGAGCCCGAACCGATGGTTAGTTAACTCTATCCCATATACAATGTCACTTCTCTGTATTCGGGACTCATACAGTTTGCATAACGGAGTGCCGCACTGTATGGCTTCTATCTGTTTATTTTATAAAATATTAATTATTTTGATTGTCACCATTTAATAATTTAATTTTTAACTTATTTACCTTAAGGTCTCATACAATCTTAAGGTATTATATATTAATTTTATGGAAACGTAATTGCCGTATTTATCAGGGCTGATATTATTAATAAGGGGTTGCAGGTTTATTTTATCTGTTGTAATTATCTACCGTTATTTTATTATTTAGGTTCTGCAGGAATCTATTGATGTAACAGAGGAGGATCAGATTTCGGTAGCTACGGAAGTTTTCACCGCCGTATCTCTGCCTGTCGTCCTCCCCACTGTGTCCGGCCGTTCGGCTCCTCAGCCGCCTCTTGTGAGTTTATTTAATAATATAGTATTTGTATAAATAATGTGGTGGGCCGTTCATAAAGGGATTCTCGGCGCCCCTTAGTTAGACTCAATAGTATTTAATACCCGGTCTGTAAGATTAATCGAAATATTTGTATATTATTTTATTCCTTTATAGTTTGTAATTGTAATTTTATAAAATAATATTTTCACTCGTACCGGTCCGGTATTATTTATTTCTTTATTACCGTTTTCCACAGGAAACGTCCTTCAGGAAGGAACAACCCCTATCGATTCTAGACGACGCTATAGCGCAGATAGGAGAGTCGATGTCCGAAGGTTCGGATGTTTGTAGTCTTGGATCCGTGGATTCTATGCGAAGTAGAGCAGCGGATCCAATCCAGTCCGGCCGTCCTTATTGCCGCCCCCAGATTGTAGAGATATATTATATATTTACCTTTTAATTAAGATTAATATCTTTTGTTTTTCTTGTAACTTAAATAACTATAGAATTTAGTGCCGGTAAAACAAATAAAGTTACTGTCCTGTTTTTTCATTACCAGTAAAATATTAATATCGGTACAAAATAATAACTAATTAATTAAAACTCATTTTATTTTTATTTCAGTTCAAGAAAGCCCGCAAACTTAAGGGATGCCGTATTTGTTCCTACTGTCAGGGGCGTTGCGGCAAGAAGAAGTACCACATCCGAACGCACTGCGTCATGAGAAAATACCATGTTCTCATAGACATTACAGCTCAGACCATGGACGAAGGTCTTCTCATAGAAAGAGAGAGAGAGAGAGAGGGATTACTAAGAGAGGACGTCGAAATGGTAGACGTTGACGTAGGAATCGGCAGAGAGGACGTCGAAATGGTAGACGTTGACGCGGGAATCGGCAGCAGTGCTGCCCAGCACGGCCGCCAGAATGACCCAGAACGGATGGTGAGTTTATTTAATTATATTGCGAGATATATTATATATACTATATAGTAATGTCATTATAAATATTGCATTCATCTATATTCATTTAGGTATTCTAAAACATTATAAAGTGGTTTATGTTGTTGCTAATTGATATAAAGAAAACGTCATTTCTGAGCGACTTATTTACCGCCCTGACAACCCAACTAGTTAATGGACTTACCTGTTACACTATACCGACTTCCCAATTAGTTAATGGACTTACCAGTTACACTACCGACTTCCCAATTATTTAATGGACTTACCAGTTACACTACCGACTTCCCAATTAGTTAATGGACTTGCCAGTTACACTACCGACTTCCCAATTACTTAATGGACTTACCAGTTACACTACCGACTTCCCAATTAGTTAATGGACTTACCAGTTACACTACCGACTTCCCAATTACTTAATGGACTTACCAGTTACACTACCGACTTCCCAATTACTTAATGGACTTACCAGTTACACTACCGACTTCCCAATTACTTAATGGACTTACCAGTTACACTACCGACTTCCCAATTACTTAATGGACTTACCAGTTACACTACCGACTTCCCAATTACTTAATGACTTACCAGTTACACTACCGACTTCCCAATTACTTAATGGACTTGCCAGTTACACTACCGACTTCCCAATTACTTAATGGACTTACCAGTTACACTACCGACTTCCCAATTACTTAATGGACTTACCAGTTACACTACCGACTTCCCAATTACTTAATGGACTTACCAGTTACACTACCGACTTCCCAATTACTTAATGGACTTCCAGTTACACTACCGACTTCCCAATTACTTAATGGACTTACCAGTTACACTACCGACTTCCCAATTACTTAATGGACTTACCAGTTACACTACCGACTTCCCAATTACTTAATGGACTTACCAGTTACACTACCGACTTCCCAATTACTTAATGGACTTACCAGTTACACTACCGACTTCCCAATTACTTAATGGACTTACCAGTTACACTACCGACTTCCCAATTACTTAATGGACTTACCAGTTACACTACCGACTTCCCAATTACTTAATGGACTTACCAGTTACACTACCGACTACCCGAATTACTTAATGGACTTACCAGTTACACTACCGACTTCCCAATTACTTAATGGACTTACCAGTTACACTACCGACTTCCCAATTACTTAATGGACTTACCAGTTACACTACCGACTTCCCAATTACTTAATGGACTTACCAGTTACACTACCGACTTCCCAATTACTTAATGGACTTACCAGTTACACTACCGACTTCCCAATTACTTAATGGACTTACCAGTTACACTACCGACTTCCCAATTACTTAATGGACTTACCAGTTACACTACCGACTTCCCAATTACTTAATGGACTTACCAGTTACACTACCGACTTCCCAATTACTTAATGGACTTACCAGTTACACTACCGACTTCCCAATTACTTAATGGACTTACCAGTTACACTACCGACTTCCCAATTACTTAATGGACTTACCAGTTACACTACCGACTTCCCAATTACTTAATGGACTTACCAGTTACACTACCGACTTCCCGAATTACTTAATGGACTTACCAGTTACACTACCGACTTCCCAATTACTTAATGGACTTACCAGTTACACTACCGACTTCCCGAATTACTTAATGGACTTACCAGTTACACTACCGACTTCCCGAATTACTTAATGGACTTACCAGTTACACTACCGACTTCCCAATTACTTAATGGACTTACCAGTTACACTACCGACTTCCCAATTACTTAATGGACGTACCAGTTACACTACCGACTTCCCGAATTACTTAATGGACTTACCAGTTACACTACCGACATCCCGAATTACTTAATGGACTTACCAGTTACACTACCGACTTCCCAATTACTTAATGGACTTACCAGTTACACTACCGACACCCGAATTACTTAATGGACTTACCAGTTACACTACCGACACCCGAATTACTTAATGGACTTACCAGTTACACTACCGACTTCCCGAATTACTTAATGGACTTACCAGTTACACTACCGACTTCCCAATTACTTAATGGACTTACCAGTTACACTACCGACTTCCCAATTACTTAATGGACGTACCAGTTACACTACCGACACCCGAATTACTTAATGGACTTACCAGTTACACTACCGACACCCGAATTACTTAATGGACTTACCAGTTACACTACCGACTTCCCAATTACTTAATGGACTTACCAGTTACACTACCGACTTCCCAATTACTTAATGGACTTACCAGTTACACTACCGACACCCGAATTACTTAATGGACTTACCAGTTACACTACCGACACCCGAATTACTTAATGGACTTACCAGTTACACTACCGACTTCCCAATTACTTAATGGACTTACCAGTTACACTACCGACTTCCCAATTACTTAATGGACTTGCCAGTTACACTACCGACTTCCCAATTACTTAATGGACTTACCAGTTACACTACCGACACCCGAATTACTTAATGGACTTACCAGTTACACTACCGACACCCGAATTACTTAATGGACTTACCAGTTACACTACCGACTTCCCAATTACTTAATGGACTTACCAGTTACACTACCGACTTCCCAATTACTTAATGGACTTACCAGTTACACTACCGACACCCGAATTACTTAATGGACTTACCAGTTACACTACCGACACCCGAATTACTTAATAGACTTACCAGTTACACTACCGACTTCCCAATTACTTAATGGACTTACCAGTTACACTACCGACTTCCCAATTACTTAATGGATTTGCCAGTTACACTACCGACTTCCCAATTACTTAATGGACTTACCATTTACACTACCGACACCCGAATTACTTAATGGACTTACCAGTTACACTACCGACACCCGAATTACTTAATAGACTTACCAGTTACACTACCGACTTCCCAATTACTTAATGGACTTACCAGTTACACTACCGACTTCCCAATTACTTAATGGACTTACCAGTTACACTACCGACACCCGAATTACTTAATAGACTTACCAGTTACATTATACGATATAATTTAACCGGTATAATTAATTATTTAATTTTTATTTCCACAGAGAACGTCGTCCCGTAAGGGGAAGAAAGACGCTATGTCTGAATGTTCAGATGTAGGTAGTATCGGGTCTGTAGGTAGTCTCGGTTCAGTTCGTAGTGTCGGTACTGCCGGTAGTCTCGGTTCTGTTCGCAGTATCGGGTCTAACGAGTCAACCCGTAGGAGGAACGCCGCTCAAAAGTCCGGCTGTCCGTCTTCCCGTCCAGAAATCGTAAGTTTACTCAATAAATTATGTAATTAATTATATAGAAACCTAATTAAATGATATTTTTTGTATAATTAATTTTATGTATTTAATTAATGGTAACTAACAGAACTCTGTAAATATTTAATAATTTTAGTACAAATTAAATGACTGGAATACAATTACATTTCGGTGCTTTAAAACTGAGAATATAAAATATTTTGTTTTAACTAATTCATGTTTTCCCATTTAAATAAAGTTATTTTATATAATTATTAATATTCCATACGAAGTTAGTTAATTATTTGTTTAAATTTTAAAGACTATTTTATTCCAAAATTTTTAATTTATAGCGTTTATATTAAAATGTTTAATGTAACTAACAATTAATTATATAATCAACATAAATTATAATTTTATTTCAGTTCACTGTACCAACTAAACATAAGGGACGCCCTACATGTTCCTATTGTCAAGGACGTTGCGGGAAGAGGTCGCATAAGAAACAAACCTGCATCATGAGACTCTTCCACGAGAGTAAGGATATATGGGTGGAAAATATGGATGCGGGCGTTCTTCTGGAAGTCGTTCAGGACGCTGAGATGGACGACATGGCAGCTGAGCCAGAGAGAACTGCTGACATGGACGCGGCAACGGAATTATTACAGGATGTCGATATGTTCGATATCGAGGCCGCCGAGAGTGGCGCTGTCCAGACCGGCCGCGTATCTGATCCAGAACCGATGGTTAGTTAACTTAAATATATCCAAAGCTATATTTACTAAATAACCGATAATATTGTCTATATTTCGGCGCACACGTACTGCACTCTATTTGCTGCAGGGTCTCTTTATACAATTGGTTTATATTATTTAACTTATTTAATTATTATTATCCTTTATACAATTGTTTAGGTTCTGGATGACGCTAGGGAGACTAACGATATTGATATGGTCCCAGCATCAGATGTGCCCTGTACTGAGTTCGGCCATGGAGTTTCTACTCCGTCATTGGTAAGTTTATATGATATTATATTGGATTAAACACCGCACCTCGTACTTCATGTACTCCGATGTACAACAGACTCCGATGTACCATGTACTCCGATGTACCATGTACACAGCGATGTACCATATACACAGGGATGTATCATATACACAGGGATGTACCATGTACACAAGGGATGTATCATGTACACAGGGATGTAAGGGATGTAACATGTACTACAAGGCACCCATGTACTACACGGATGTACCCATGTACTATACGGATGGTACTATACGGATGTACCCATGTATTATACGGATGTACCCATGTACTATACGGATGGTACTATACGGATGTACCCATGTATTATACGGATGTACCCATGTACTATACGGATGTACCCATGTACTATACGGATGTACCCATGTACTCTACGGATGTACCCATGTATTATACGGATGTACCCATGTACTATAAGGATGTACCCATGTATTATACGGATGTACCCATGTACTATACGGATGCACCCATGTACTATACGGATGCACCCATGTACTATACGGATGTACCCATGTACTATACGGATGTACCCATGTACTATAAGGATGTACCCATGTACTATAAGGATGTACCCATGAACTGTACGGATGTACCCATGTACTATACGGATGTACCCATGTACTACACGGATGCACCCATGTACTATACGGATGTACCCATGTACTATACGGATGTACCCATGTACTATACGGATGTACCCATGTATTATACGGATGTACCCATGTACTATACGGATGCACCCATGTACTATACGGATGCACCCATGTACTATACGGATGCACCCATGTACTATACGGATGTACCCATGTACTATAAGGATGTACCCATGTACTATAAGGATGTACCCATGTACTGTACGGATGCACCCATGTACTATACGGAATTACCCATGTATTATACGGATGTACCCATGACTTATACGGATGTACCCATGTACTATACGGATGTACCCATGTATTATACGGATGTACCCATGTATTATACGGATGTACCCATGTACTATATGGATGCACCCATGTATTATACGGATGCACCCATGTACTATACGGATGTGCCCATGTACTATACGGATGTACCCATGTACTCTACGGATGTACCCATGTACTATACGGATGTACCCATGTACTATACGGATGTACCCATGTACTATACGGATGTACCCATGTATTATACGGATGTACCCATGTATTATACGGATGTACCCATGTATTATACGGATGTACCCATGTATTATACGGATGCACCCATGTATTATACGGATGTACCCATGTATTATACGGATGTACCCATGTATTATACGGATGTACCCATGTATTATACGGATGTACCCATGTATTATACGGATGTACCCATGAATTATACGGATGTACCCATGTATTATACGGATGTACCCATGTATTATACGGATGCATGTAGTATACGGATGTACCCATCGATGTACCCATGTACTACACCCATGTACACATGTACTACACCCATGTACCCATGTACTATACGGATGCACCCATGTATTATACGAATGTACCCATGTACTATACGAATGTACCCATGTATTATACGGATGTACCCATGTATTATACGGATGTACCCATCGATGTACCCATGTACTACACCCATGTACCCATGTACTACACCCATGTACCCATGTACTACACCCATGTACCCATGTACTGCACCCATGTACCCATGTACTACACCCATGTACCCATGTACCACACCCATGTACCCATGTACCACACCCATGTACCCATGTACCACACCCATGTACCCATGTACCACAACCATGTGTCCATGTACCACACCCATGTGCCCATGTACCACACCCATGTTCCCATGTACCACACCCATGTACCCATGTACCACACGCATGTACCCATGTACCACACGCATGTACCCATGTACCACACGCATGTACCCATGTACCACACGCATGTACCCATGTACCACACGCATGTACCCATGTACCACACCCAAGTACCCATGTACCCATGTACTACACCCATGTACCCATGTACCCATGTACCACACCCATGTACCACAACCATGTGCCCATGTACCACACCCATGTGCCCATGTACCACACCCATGTACCCATGTACCACACCCATGTTCCCATGTACCACACCCATGTACCCATGTACAACACGCATGTACCCATGTACCACACGCATGTACCCATGTACCACACGCATGTACCCATGTACCACACGCATGTACCCATGTACCACACGCATGTACCCATGTACCACACCCAAGTACCCATGTACCACAACCATGTACCACAACCATGTACCACAACCATGTACCACAACCATGTACCACAACCATGTACCACAACCATGTACCACAACCATGTACCAGATAAGATAAGATAAGATAAGATCGTTCTTTTATTAACAATACTTTAGCGTGCTTCGAAAAGTGACACCAAAGGCAGTACAAAGGAGAGTACTGATAGTTACGTTAATAAGCGTCAGTTAGAGGCTGTCCAAGACAAGCGTCAGTTAGAGGCTGTCCAAGACAACCTGTTAGTACAAATTTGACATTTTTTGCAGTGCTTTATCTATTTGCTCTTTCCAATCAAGAGAAGTATTTATATGGACACCTAAGTATTTAACTGTTTTGCTTTGATCTAATTTTGGAGAGTCCTGAATATTGAGTGTATATTTTTAGTTTGTTTGTCGTTTTTGCGTGGTGAGAGAAGTAAAAATTCTGTTTTAGTTTTGTTCATTTGTAGACTGTTTTTTGCATATATTTCCGAAATATGATTAATATTTTGTTCCAGAATAGATGTTGCTGTGTGAGGGTCTTTGTCGGTTGCATACATAACGGTATCGTCCGCATAAATCTTATCGTATGTACCCATGTACCCATGTACCACACCAATGTACCCATGTACCACACCCATGTACCCATGTACTACACCCATGTACTACACCCATGTACCACACCCATGTACCACACCCATGTACACATGTACCACACCCATGTACCCATGTACCACACCCATGTACCCATGTACCACACCCATGTACCACACACATGTGCCCATGTACCACACCCATGTACCCATGTATCACACCCATGTACCCATGTATCACACCCATGAACCCATGTACCACACCCATGTACCCATGTACCACAACCATGTACCCATGTACCACACCCATGTACCCATGTACCACACCCATGTACCCATGTACCACACCCATGTACCCATGTACCACACCCATGTACCCATGTACCACACCCTTGTATCCATGTACCACACCCTTGTATCCATGTACCACACCCTTGTATCCATGTACCACACCCTTGTATCCATGTACCACACCCTTACCCATGTACCCATGTACCACACCCATGTTCCCATGTACCACACCCATGTACCCACACCCATGTACCACACCCATGTACACATGTACCACACCCATTTACCCATGTACCACACCCATTTACCCATGTACCACACCCATTTACCCATGTACCACACCCATGTACCCATGTGCCACACCCATGTACCCATGTACCACACCCATGTACCCATGTATCACACCCATGTACCCATGTATCACACCCATGTACTCATGTATCACACCCATGTACCCATGTACCCTACCCATGCACCCATGTACCACACCCATGTACCCATGTACCACACCCATGTACCCATGTACCACACCCATGTACCCATGTACCGCACCCTTGTATCCATGTACCACACCCTTGTATCCATGTACCACACCCTTGTATCCATGTACCACACCCTTGTATCCATGTACCACACCCTTGTATCCATGTACCACACCCTTGTATCCATGTACCACACCCTTGTATCCATGTACCACACCCTTGTATCCATGTACCACACCCTTGTATCCATGTACCACACCCTTGTATCCATGTACCACACCCTTGTATCCATGTACCACACCCTTGTATCCATGTACCACACCCTTGTATCCATGTACCACACCCTTGTATTCATGTACCACACCCTTGTATCCATGTACCACACCCTTGTATCCATGTACCACACCCTTGTATCCATGTACCACACCCTTGTATCCATGTACAGAATGAACTACAATACCACATTGATAATCATAAAATGGCAATGCTCATTTAAATATTTTTCCCTTTAGGATACCAACGTATCACCAATAGATTCGTTACGATCTCGTATCCTTTTGGGACCCACCTGCATGCTCCCTAACCTCTCACCTTTGGTGCTACCTTTATTCTCCCCTCGAGAAGAGAGTCCTAGTCCTGCCTTCTCATCATTGGCGGGGTCTACTCCCACGTTTTCTCCTCTCGTGGGTGTTTCCCCTGGCTTCTCGACGCCAGACATCGTAGCACCATTCTCAGAGATGTCCGCGGTGGAGACCCCCCCTCGCACTCGATCTCGTCGTCCAAAACCGATTAGCATTCGTCCACGACGGGAGCGAGGGGGTCGTGTAATTGGGGTGAGTTGAGTTAAATAGTTAAAAACTGGTAGAAAAATAACATTTATTTATTTTAAACTTATTATTTTATTTTTAAATTTTTAACAATATTTATTTTTTATTTTTTTGACAATAATTAATTTCAATGAACACAGCCGCTGCAACAATCGACCTATTACATGACTTACAGCTGATAAATAGTACGGTATTATTGTTTATTTTCTAAGTACTAAGTTCTTTAAATTGTATCTTTATTTTAGGATCCAACTGGTTCAGGAACCTGTACCCCTTTCTCCACCCCAACTATGAGTCCTCGCACAGATTCTCCCGTATTTCGGTTCGACGAGGACTCTATTCGCCGGCTTAATTCTAAGTCTGGCAAGGATACTCCACCCCGATTTATATCGCGGCGTCTGTCTCCCTACGTTGTTTTATCACGCAGGGATAGTATATCAAGTCCAACACCGGATGTTGGACTTAACTCAATACCTCGTCCATCCGGCGATAAATCGAGCACAGCAGTTGTTAACACTCCAAGTTCCGTAGCTGGAGTGTTGCCAACTGCGCCTTGTGCAACGCGACACGTACCCAGTGCGTCAGCCGGGACTTCGCGTACTAGAGCACCACGCCCATCGACACCCCGCCCGCCGGCTGCGCCAACTCGCCCTTCTATTCCGCAGCCTTCAACATCGGGCGGGGTCCCATCAATGGTGAGTTTTATGCTAATTATATTAAATTATTTGTGTATTTATGTTTTGCTTTTTTATTATACAACATTACAAATATATATGTATCAATGCATATATAAACTAGCATATTCCGAGAATGTTATAATAGTAAATTTTACATATTTATTAAAATGCTGGAATCTCTGTTTTTAATTTGATGTTAGTGATCCGACACGCAGTATAGTCAGACAGAGGATAGTACCGACTGTCAGACAAACGGACAGGAGCGGTCAGTTATAGAGACCGACAGTCACACAAATGGACAGCACCGACAATCTGTCAGATAGACAGTATCGATGACAGTAAGACAGGTGCACATCACACGACTTTCAGACAAATGCACAGGATCAACAGTCAGACAGAAAACCTGACAAAACCGACAGTCATACAGACAGACAGAACCGATAGTCATACAGACAGACAGGGCCGGCGGTCTGACAGACAAGACAGGACCGACGTTCAGATAGCCAGTCAGTCAAACAGACATTCAGGAATGAAGATGAGACGTACAGTGAGACAGACAGTAAGACAGGACAGACAGACGACAGGACTCGGAAGTCAGACAGTAGACAGGACAGACAGACGACAGGACTGGAAGTCAGACAGTAGACAGGACTGACAGTCCAACAATTCAGACAAACAGGACTGCCAGTCACACAGGCAGGACCGACAGTCAGATATATAGATAGGACCGGCAATGATACAATACAGACAGAAAGAACTGATAATGAGACAGTAGACAGGACTGAGAGTCAGACAGGATCGATAGTCAGATAGCCAGGGGTATATAGTCAGAGAGGCAGACCAACAGTCGGACAGACAGACAGACGAACAGTTGGACAGAGAGACGGCACCTACAATCAGACAGAGACAGGTATGACAATCACACAGACAGGACGTACAGTAAGACGTAGACAGGACCGATAGTCTGACAGAAACACAGGACCGATGGTGAGTTGACAGTTAGACAGACAAACAGAACCTAGAGTGAGACCCATGTATCGACAATCAGACAGTCTGGACACCCACCGACAGTAAGAACTGCCAGTCAGACAAGATCGACAGTCAGACAGACAGACGGGCCGATAAACAGACCGACATGACCGCTACTCAGACAGGATTGACAATCACACAGCCACATGACTGGTAGTCAGACAGACAGACATGGAGACAGATATAAATACAGTCAGAGAGGTCCGACAGGACCGACAGTCAGACAGCCACAGGACAGATAGACAGGTCATACACTCAGATGGACGGGACTGAGTCAAACAGACAGACAGGACCGACAGTCAGACAGATGACCAATAGATATTCTGATTGGCAATCAGACAGGCAGACAGACATAACCTACACACAGACATAACCGACAGACAGAACCTACAACAGAACCAACAGACAGACAGCACCGACAGACAGAACCGACAGATAGCACCGACAGACAGAACCCACAGACAGAACCGACAGAATAGAACCGACAGAATATAACCGACACATGGAACCGACAGACAGAACCAACAGACAGAACCGACAGACAGAACCGACAGACAGAACCGACAGACAGACAGAACCGACAGACAGACAGAACCGACAGACAGATAGAACCGACAGACAGAACCGACAGACAGGTTGAACCTACAGACAGGCCGGACCGACAGTCAGACAGGTCCGACAGGGCGCGTCTTTAATTAATTGACATGTTTTTTTGAAAATTATAGCCAATGTTACTAACTACAGACACGATCATGACATAAACAGACAGACATGACCGGCAGTCATACAGACAGACAGGGCTGATAGTGTGTCTGACTAGTTAGGACCGACATTCAGTCAGATAGACAGGACCTAAAAGTCAGACACAGTATCGGCAGTCAGACAGTCAGGAGACCAACCGACAGACAGTCAGGACACCAACCGACAGACAGACAGACAATCAGATAGATAGACAGGACTGTCAGTCAGACAATACAGACAGACCGGACAGTCAGATAAGACATACCAACAGTCCACAGACCAACAGTCAGAGAGACAGACAGGACCTACTGTCAGAAACACAGGATCGACAGTCAGACAGGTAGGAGCGACATGACCGACAGTCACACAGACGGGACCGACAGTCATACAGACAGACAGGCCTACAGTCAGACAGACAGTCCTATAGTCAGACAGAGAGGCCTACAGTCAGACAGACAGACGCACAGGACTGAAAGTCACAGACAGATGGGACCAACGGTCAGATAATACAGAGAGATAGGACTGCCAGGCAGGACAGGGCCGATGGACAGACAGAACCAGCAGTTAGACAGGATTGACAATCAGACAGCCACAGGACTGATAGTCAGACAGACAGATAGTACCGACAGTCAGACAGACAGGGCCGACAGAAAATACAGGTCCGACAGGAACGACATTCACACCAACAGTCAGACAGACAGATCAACATTCAGAGAGACAGACAGGACCTATATACAGTTGGACCTATATACAGTCAGAAATACAGGATCGACTGACTGACAGTTAGGACCTACTTTCAGACAGATAGACAGGACCGACAGTGAGTCTGACTGACAGTCAGACAGACGGACAGGACCTGGACACAATATCGGCAGTCAGACAGTAAGGACACCCACCGACAGTCTGATAGACAGACAGTCAGAGAGATAGACAGGACTGACATTCAGACAATGCAGACACGAGGACCTCCATTGACCGACAGTCAGACAGACAGAACCGGATGACAGAGGGACCCTACAGACAGGCAGGACCGACAGTCAGACAGGACCGATAGATGATTCTTTAATTAATTAACATGTATTTTTGAAAATTATGGCCAATGTTAGTAACTACAGACACGATCGACAGACAGACAGACAGACAGGACCGATAGTGATTCTGACTGACAGTCAGGACCTACATTCAGATAGACAGGACCGACAGTGAGTTTGACTGACAGTCAGACAGACAGACATGACCTACAGTCAGACACAGTTATTGCATGACGGTCAGGACACCCACCGACAGTCAGCCAGGACTGACAGTCAGATAATGCAGACACCAGGACCTCCAGTTATACAGACAGACAGACCACCAGTTATACAGACATATATATATAGCAACTAGCATAACCCGAGAATATTATAATAGTAAATTGACCTATATACAGTCAGATAGACAAAATCGACAGTCAGTAAGACAGGACCGACAGTCATACAGACAGGAACTACAGTCATACTACAGACAGTTGGTAACTACAGACGGGATCGACAGTCAGGCAGACATGACTACCAGTCATACAGACAGACAGGACCTATAGTCGGACAGACAGGACGGAAAGTGACCAATAGTGAGTGTTACTGATAGTCAGACAGACAGACATGCTGTCTCTGTCTGAATGTAGATCCTGCCTATTGTCTGACTTTCTTCTCTCTTCTCTCTTCTCTCTTTCTGACTGTCACTCCTGTTTGTAGTGGCGCCGCAGCATTATCATGCGCCCCCCTGCAAAAGTTGTCTTTCCCCCCCCCCCCCCCCTACAGTACAATATCAGTCATTTGGGTGTCTGACTGTCAGCCCTATCCGTCTCTGTGACTGTCTTTCTGACTTTCGTTCCTGATTATCTGGTCAGTTGGCCCTGCCTGTCTATCTAATTGGCAATCCTGTCTGTCTGTATGACTGGCGGTCTGTATGACTGGTGGCCCTGTCTGTCTGTATTGTCTAACTGTCGGTCTCATCTGTCTGTCTAACTTCTCAGTCCTGCCCGTCTGTCTGACTGTAGGTCCTGTCTGTCTGTCTGACTGTAGGTCGTATCTGTCTGTAGGAGTCTGTCATCACTCCTGTGGCTGTCTGACTGGAGGTCCTATCTGACTGTTGTCTGTTTGTCGGACCTGTCTGTTTGTTTGTCGGTTCTGTCTGTCTGTTTTTCGGTCCTGCCGTCTTTCTCTGTCCGACTGCGTCCTGTCAGTCTGTGTCTGACTGTAAGTCCTGTCTCTCTTTCTGACTGTCTGTCTGACTGCCGGTTTGTCTGTCTGACTATCACTCATGTGGCTGCATGACTGTCGGTCCTGTCGGACTGTCGGTCCTGTCGGACTGTCGGTCCTTTCTGACTGTGTCTGTTTGTCGGTCCTTTCTGACTGTGTCTGTTTGTCGGAACTGTCTGTCTATTTCTCGGACTTATCTGTCTGTTTGTCAGACCTGTCAGGTCCTGTCTTTCTTTATAACTAGCCAGTACCGATAGTCAGACAGACAGACAGGACCGACAGACATGGCCAACAGAGAGACAGATATAGCCAACAGACAGTCAGACAGAGACAGGATCGATATTCATAGAGACAGACTTGACATACACTAAAACAGACAGCGGGGGCCAACAGTCTGACATTCAAAGAAACACAAAATAAATTTATTTATATATTTTTTAGTTTATTTTCAATTTTCACAAACTGAATTCTGCCCGGAATCGGCAGGTTTCTATATGCTCTCCTATATATATTATTAATGTTGTTGGCAGGTACATGTCAGTGAAGCATATAGTATAACATGGGCTTAATCTAAAAACGTCTTTAATTAATAAACATTTATTTTTGTCATGGATTTCTTTAATATTAATTTATACCATAACTTAAAAATGTTGAGACCTACTTTTTGATTTTTTCTAGCAATGTTTCATTCTAGGAATCATCATACTGTATTCTATTTTATTTTGTCGGGTTTCCAGACCTCCTATAAATAATATTCTTGAAATCCATATGGACTATATGCATACTAACATACATGCACATGAGACACATTGTCATTTTACCTATATTACACTATATGCTAAGAAACTAGACCCAATGGGCAGTCTATAGCTAGGTCGGGGCATTTCAGAACTTTCAACCCCCCAAATTAAAATATTTCATTATATCACCTTCATTAACATATCATTAATAAATTCTTCAATGCTAAGAAACTATACCCAATGGGCACTGTACTCTCTATAACCGAGTCGAGGCATTTCAGAACTTTCAACCTTCCAAATTAAAATATTTCATTATATCACCTTCATTAACATATCATTAATAAATTCTTCAATGCTAAGAAACTATACCGAATGGGCACTCTCTATAGCCGAGTCGGGGCATTTCAGAACTTTCAACCCCCCAAATTTAAATATTTCATTATATCACCTTCATTAACATATCATTAATAAATTCTTCAATGCTAAGAAACTATACCGAATGGGCACTCTCTATAGCCGAGTCGGGGCATTTCAGAACTTTCAACCCCCCAAATTTAAATATTTCATTATATCACCTTCATTAACATATCATTAATATATTCATCACTTTATCATGTCCTGTTATTTAGTATTAGTATTTTTTTAGAGGGATTATTTATTAGACCAGTATTTTATATTAACTGATCATTGACCAGCATTAATTTATATACATTCATTGATCATGGTTAACCCCTGTGCCAGGTAAGTAACTACTTTTATTACATTCATTTTTTTTATTACTATGTATTTCTATACTGTATATTAATTTATAATGTAAATTTTAAAATTAGTATAGATAGTCTGTTATACTTGTTTATAAATAATTGATATTAATTCAACTCAACTGGATCAACTAACTAATACAACTCAACTGGATCAACTAAAACTCAACTGGATCAACTAACTAATACAACTCAACTGGATCAACTAACTTCACATTTGATTCTGATATCTTGAAGAGCTTACCTAGATGCATACATTCAACAGATACAATTCAACAATTATATTAATATGTAACGTTTTAGCATGGTTCATACACTATAATAATGTAATTTGTTACGTTACTTAGTCATACAGTATATTTTTATTGTATATGACAGCAACATTAAATAAATATTGCAGCAATAAGGAATTATATCAATAAATAATTATTTTAGCAAACAATTATTTCAGAAATTAATAATTATTGATCAAATAAATAATTATTTTAGCCACTATATTTTATTTTTGCAGCAATTAATGTATGTTTCTGCATTAAATGATTACTTTGGATATAAGTAATTACCGAAGCATTGAGTAATAAAGCAGTAATAAATAATAGTTATTATTTTTTATAGCAATAAATAATTTTTTGGCAATAAATAATTATTGTGGAAATAAATAATTAATATAGAAATAACAATTATTGCAGTAGTAAATTATTATTATTATAGTTCAAGGAACATTCTTATTTAGTAGGTATATGTTACAAGTTGGTCTAGTGTTGGTATATCTTACAAGTTGGTCTAGTGTTGGTAAGAGTTGGTCTATGATTAAAAAAAAATTCATATCCCCCCCCCTTAACTTATAACTTTAATAAAATTTCTTCTTGATCAAATATTTTACACTTCCTTATATGCTTATATTAAATATATATTTAAGAATTAAAAAATAGGAGAATAACAATGATATACAAATGTTTTTTATTGCAGGTGATCCAGACAAATGCTCGTGCAACATTTCAGAATATTGCAAATCAGAAAGGTCTAATCCTTATTGATGTGCGTGGTGATGGGGATTGTATGTTCAATGCAATCCTTATTTCAGATCCCAAAATCGCAAGTTCACCACAGGTACTGAGAAAAAGAGCTCAGTCATTCCTTCGTACACATAAGGAGGAATTTTCCCAAAAATATTGTGCTTCACAGTATGAACCTCAGCGTTATGATGATTATGTTGCTGATTTAGGAAATCGAGCCTTTGGAAATTCTATTGTGTTGGAAGCACTTGGACGAATTTACCAGAGATTATTTGTTGTACTAACCTCTGAGTCTGGTCGAGCTCATTATGAGAATGTAGGAGTTGATGGAATGCAAGAGGTACTAATTGCTCATAACCATCAACATCAACACTATTATGGATTTAAGCCAATTAACCAAAATGTTAATCCAATACCCCTTCCCCACAACATACCCATGGAAGGAAATATTAATGAAATACCAGTAGAGTCCAATAGACGAATTAGACCGCAACCTAACTTCGTACAGCAGGATTCTTCATCACCACTTCCACCACAGTGTGATGATCCTATGGATTCCATAAACTTAAATGAGGATGAGCCATCTCTCTATTATGATTCTGTTCGAGAGTGGGACATTCCAGATATTGACATGGAATTAGAATCAGATGAGGAAGATGATGAAAGTTCAGATTTTGATGAACCCATGCTGGTTGATGATAATGATATCATCATCTTAGATAATGAGGTCATGTGTCAAAACTGCAGACGTATTAAAACAGCATCATATCCATTACAATTAAGGAAATCGGATAAGACTGCTAATAGGGAATTTGGGTATCTTCTTCGTCGCCATAATGCAAAGTATGTGCTTTGTAAAGAATGTTCAGTCTATTTGACCAAGAATGCAGCAAACAAACATTATTGTAAATGGTCATGCTCCTGGCCATCATACCTTTATAGTGGTCTAGTGAATAAAGTTTCTGGTATAGGCAACCCTACTAATCTCCTTGATTTGTTGCCAGAAACACTAAGAGATAGTTGGAGGTGTGTGATAAATGATCAACGACTACAACCTACCAGGACTGTGGTAAAAGACTTTACTGAAGTAAAGCGTGAGTATGATAGTATAATGGAGGATCTAGATATTGGAAAGTTAATTAAGCTTCTCAATGATGGCTGCTTTCCTGGTGTAGTCTGTGGCCTAGGATGTACCCAATATATAGAATATTGCAGACAAGTAGGGTTTCATCATTTCCTTGCCAACAGATTTCCCATTCTACGTGTATTTAATGCCAAACCTGAACTAGCAAACTCATTTAGAAAGGATTGGCCCTATAGATTTGAAGAACTAGACTGGGAAGCAATGGGTGGTGTTATAGTCCATCCTACCAATGGTTTGTCAATCTTAGTATGTGAGACACATAAATCAACCAATAAGGAATTTTTCCATCTTCCTAATAATCCAACATCTGTTGATGATCCAATAGTGGATCCAGATATCCTTTCTATGGCTAATATATCACCACATATAATAGGTGGTCCGAGGCTGCGTGTATATTCACAGAGTTTCCATACCGTAAAAGCCATGGGTAATTACAATGGATTATCATCATGTTATGTCACTTTGGATCCTATCTATTATTTACAAGATGTCCCAGATATTCGTTTAAGTGATGCGAATAGACTTGTATTAGAATTCCGTCCTGATGTTTTAAAATTTGTAACTAGTGGACGACTACATTTTGAAGATGATTATATTCAAGAACTTCTTGACTATTATGAACTTCCAGAAAATGAATTGATGAGAGAGTGTTTATATGGGTCAACATATATGGACATAACTGATTGTTATAATATCCATAAACGTCTCCTTAATAAGGGCACTGATGATAGTGAATCTAACTTTTCCTTCAGAGATATTTGTAAGGATCAGATGCCACTCATTCATTCATGTAGTGAAATTGGCAGAAAACCTTTCATTATTCGCCTGGCAGATCGTGGTGACATCCCAGATTCTGAGGGTGTTCGTTTACAATTGCTTTCATTTTGTATTATGCATTGCCGTATCATGCAATCCATCCTTCGGGAGGAGAAGAATAAGACTCCTACGCAAAATGTTTTGCTTAATTACCTTCGGTATACAGTGTATAGTAAATGCACTAAAAAACAAAGAGTTATGCATCAAACTGGAGTGCTTGAGAAATTAGCGGAATTGGGGGGCGAATTAGGTTTAAGTTATGAACATGTAGTTTCTCAAGCATCTATAATGATGGAAGCACTTATACCTGGTTGTTTCTGTGTTCAGAATATTGATTATATGGGAGATGCAGATATTTATCTCATTTCTAAACCAGAGAACACTGGAAGAGGTATTCCATTCCCGCTGATAAAAGATGATTATTATCTTAATTCTGCATTGACTTATGTTACAAATTCTTCTAGCTTTAAGGGGATATTTCGCTGGAATGAGGAGAATGAATTCCAACATTATTCAAGTATTGAATCAGAGTCTAACTATAGTCAGGTTAATAATGTTGATAGAGAACTCAAACGCGCTCATCTTTATATATATGTTAAGAAAGGGTGTAGTAACTTAACGAGTGAGATGCGAAATGATTTCCTAAGCAAATTTGCTGACCAAACAAAAATTAAATGTGCAAAACATTCCTTGTTCCTTCGTAAAGAATCTTCAAAGGAAGACAATGGCAAGTGTATCAAATTGCATACAGCATCTAATAAGACCATTTCCAACATTCGTTGGCGTTGTCCAGCTGGATATCCACAGAAACAATGTACTATTGGTCTTTGCCTAAGTCACTGGCAGAAAGAGATTAAATCTAATTCTCCTGAGATACTTTTAGGTTCTCGTGAAGAGGAAGAAGGGAATGAGATTGTCAATATGTGGGCCCAGCTTGGTCAGAATATTGATGACAACAGTTCTGGAGATGAGGAAGATCGTCTGGATATTGCCACTAGGATCTACGGTGGTGACCTCCATGCCAATGACAATGAAAATACCATTGAACCATTTCAAGATTATGTTGTTGGTATTAACGAGGGGGATTATGATGATGATAATCCAGATGTAGGTGTTGTCACAGGTTCTACCATACCCGTATATGATAGTGGTAGAATGCCTTCCCATTTTATTCTTAATAATCAGTTGAATATACTGAGACGTAAAAAGGGGCATGGTGGCCAAGGACCCCCTTATGCAAATAATATACTGTATCATATTGCCACACGAGCATCTGGTGAGCAACTTCCATTATTATATCCAGAAGGGTTATTCTTCCCTCGTCATTTCTGGAGGATGAGGAATGATGGTACTGTGGTAGGAGCAATTCCGTCATTTATGTATGGTCTGCCATTTAATGTACCAAACTATGGCATAGCTTCTCTAAGGGAACATATGCATGTCAGAATGTATGATGAGCGATTGTTCTCATCAAAGGATCCTGCATATATTCATTTATGGTTCGATATATACATGAATGCTGTCTTAAATCATAATTCCACTCAACTTGTTCTCCAAAAAGGATTTGAACAAATCTGTGAGGGTGATGAGCGTATTCCTTGTGGTGCTTCAGATTCCATTTTGCGTTTTGATGAGATGGAATCACGCCGTAGAGTTAGAGAACTCTCTGCATTATTAAGATACGGCTATTGGAATTACTTTTTCACTGTAACGTGTAATAATGCATATACCCCAGGTGTAGAACCAGTTTATAATGCTGCAAAAGAAAAGTTGTCAATCAAAGGGTATAATGGAAGGTTCTTGGCAACAGCTATGGAAAAATATATTAGCTTATTCACACGTTGTTGGAATCGTTTTGCTGACCATCTTCATTATTGGATTCAATATGGCAGTGATAAACCCTTTGGCAATGTTAAATATATATGGCAGCGAATGGAGGCACAAGATCAAGGAACTCCAGTAGCTAATATGTTACATATTCATGGTGGAATTACACTCCACCCAGAGCCAATAGAAGCAACTCGTAAGCGAGTTTGTTGTATTAATGATGCTCTAAGTAATCAATATTTCGGTACAAGTTTCGATGAGTTAGAAGAGAAAGGTGTCGTTCTGAATAAACTTCATTTCAATCACCTTTTGGAACTCGGTCATGTCCAAACTCACAACTGTGAAAGAGCAAATAGTCGTTGTCAGAAACGTATTGACAGTGAGACTGGTGAAAAGGTGTGCCGAATGCCTCGCCATCCTAACAGTGATGTAGATTGGTTTGAGCCCAAGACTGATCTTTATAGTGAAGAGACATTAGATGACTTTCAATCAATTAATCTATTACAACTAAATGATGATAAGTCTCC
>JAUCBJ010003430.1:0-22734 GCA_032718475.1 Nemertoderma westbladi | reverse complement strand
GGAGAAGGCAGGAAGGGTGTGGGACGCTGAATATAGTGAGAGAGGGGAGTAATACTCCAGTTGGAGAAGGCATGAAGGGTGTGGGACGCTGAATATAGTGAGAGAGGGGAGTAATACTCCAGTTGGAGAAGGCAGGAAGGGTGTGGGAAGCCGAATATAGTGAGAGAGGGGAGTAATAATCCAGTTGGAGAAGGCAGGAAGGGTGTGGGATGCTGAATATATTGAGAGAGGGGAGTAATACTCCAGTTGGAGAAGGCATGAAGGGTGTGGGACGCCGAATATAGTGAGAGAGGGGAGTAATACTCCAGTTGGAGAAGGCATGAAGGGTGTGTGGCACGCTGAATATAGTGAGAGAGGGGAGTAATACTCCAGTTGGAGAAGGCATGAAGGGTGTGGGAAGCCGAATATAGTGAGAGAGGGGAGTAATAATCCAGTTGGAGAAGGCAGGAAGGGTGTGGGACGCTGAATATAGTGAGAGAGGGGAGTAATACTCCAGTTGGAGAAGGCATGAAGGGTGTGGGACGCTGAATATAGTGAGAGAGGGGAGTAATACTCCAGTTGGAGAAGGCATGAAGGGTGTGGGAAGCCGAATATAGTGAGAGAGGGGAGTAATAATCCAGTTGGAGAAGGCAGGAAGGGTGTGGGACGCTGAATATAGTGAGAGAGGGGAGTAATACTCCAGTTGGAGAAGGCATGAAGGGTGTGGGACGCTGAATATAGTGAGAGAGGGGAGTAATACTCCAGTTGGAGAAGGCAGGAAGGGTGTGGGAAGCCGAATATAGTGAGAGAGGGGAGTAATAATCCAGTTGGAGAAGGCAGGAAGGGTGTGGGACGCTGAATATATTGAGAGAGGGGAGTAATACTCCAGTTGGAGAAGGCATGAAGGGTGTGGGACGCCGAATATAGTGAGAGAGGGGAGTAATACTCCAGTTGGAGAAGGCATGAAGGGTGTGTGGCACGCTGAATATAGTGAGAGAGGGGAGTAATACTCCAGTTGGAGAAGACATGAAGGGTGTGGGACGCTGAATATAGTGAGAGAGGGGAGTAATACTCCAGTTGGAGAAGGCAAGAAGGGTGTGCGACGCTGAATATAGTGAGATAAGGGAGTAATACTCCAGTTGGAGAAGGCAGGAAGGGTGTGGGACGCTGAATATAGTGAGAGAGGGGAGTAATACTCCAGTTGGAGAAGGCATGAAGGGTGTGGGACGCTGAATATAGTGAGAGAAGGGAGTAATACTCCAGTTGGAGAAGGCATGAAGGGTGTGGGACGCTGAATATAGTGAGAGAGGGGAGTAATACTCCAGTTGGAGAAGGCATGAAGGGTGTGGGAAGCCGAATATAGTGAGAGAGGGGAGTAATAATCCAGTTGGAGAAGGCAGGAAGGGTGTGGGACGCTGAATATAGTGAGAGAGGGGAGTAATACTCCAGTTGGAGAAGGCATGAAGGGTGTGGGACGCTGAATATAGTGAGAGAGGGGAGTAATACTCCAGTTGGAGAAGGCAGGAAGGGTGTGGGAAGCCGAATATAGTGAGAGAGGGGAGTAATAATCCAGTTGGAGAAGGCAGGAAGGGTGTGGGACGCTGAATATATTGAGAGAGGGGAGTAATACTCCAGTTGGAGAAGGCATGAAGGGTGTGGGACGCCGAATATAGTGAGAGAGGGGAGTAATACTCCAGTTGGAGAAGGCATGAAGGGTGTGTGGCACGCTGAATATAGTGAGAGAGGGGAGTAATACTCCAGTTGGAGAAGACATGAAGGGTGTGGGACGCTGAATATAGTGAGAGAGGGGAGTAATACTCCAGTTGGAGAAGGCAAGAAGGGTGTGCGACGCTGAATATAGTGAGATAAGGGAGTAATACTCCAGTTGGAGAAGGCAGGAAGGGTGTGGGACGCTGAATATAGTGAGAGAGGGGAGTAATACTCCAGTTGGAGAAGGCATGAAGGGTGTGGGACGCTGAATATAGTGAGAGAAGGGAGTAATACTCCAGTTGGAGAAGGCATGAAGGGTGTGGGACGCTGTATATAGTGAGAGAAGGGAGTAATACTACAGTTGGAGAAGGCAGGAAGGGTGTGGGACGCTGAATATAGTGAGAGAAGGGAGTAATACTCCAGTTGGAGAAGGCAGGAAGGGTGTGGGACGCTGAATATAGTGAGAGAGGGGAGTAATACTCCAGTTGGAGAAGGCATGAAGGGTGTGGGACGCCGAATATAGTGAGAGAGGGGAGTAATACTCCAGTTGGAGAAGGCATGAAGGGTGTGGGACGCCGAATATAGTGAGAGAGGGGAGTAATACTCCAGTTGGAGAAGGCATGAAGGGTGTGGGACGCCGAATATAGTGAGAGAGGGGAGTAATACTCCAGTTGGAGAAGGCAGGAAGGGTGTGGGACGCTGAATATAGTGAGGGAGGATACTCCAGTTGGAGAAGGCAGGAAGGGTGTGGGACGCTGAATATAGTGAGAGAGGGGAGTAATACTCCAGTTGGAGAAGGCAGGAAGGGTGTGGGACGCTGAATATAGTGAGAGAGGGGAGTAATACTCCAGTTGGAGAAGGCATGAAGGGTGTGGGACGCCGAATATAGTGAGAGAGGGGAGTAATACTCCAGTTGGAGAAGGCATGAAGGGTGTGGGACGCCGAATATAGTGAGAGAGGGGAGTAATACTCCAGTTGGAGAAGGCATGAAGGGTGTGGGACGCCGAATATAGTGAGAGAGGGGAGTAATACTCCAGTTGGAGAAGGCAGGAAGGGTGTGCGACGCTGAATATAGTGAGATAAGGGAGTAATACTCCAGTTGGAGAAGGCAGGAAGGGTGTGGGACGCTGAATATAGTGAGAGAAGGGAGTAATACTCTAGTTGGAGAAGGCATGAAGGGTGTGGGACGCTGAATATAGTGAGAGAGGGGAGTAATACTCCAGTTGGAGAAGGCAGGAAGGGTGTGGGAAGCCGAATATAGTGAGAGAGGGGAGTAATAATCCAGTTGGAGAAGGCAGGAAGGGTGTGGGACGCTGAATATAGTGAGAGAGGGGAGTAATACTCCAGTTGGAGAAGGCATGAAGGGTGTGGGACGCTGAATATAGTGAGAGAGGGGAGTAATACTCCAGTTGGAGAAGGCATGAAGGGTGTGGGAAGCCGAATATAGTGAGAGAGGGGAGTAATAATCCAGTTGGAGAAGGCAGGAAGGGTGTGGGACGCTGAATATAGTGAGAGAGGGGAGTAATACTCCAGTTGGAGAAGGCATGAAGGGTGTGGGACGCTGAATATAGTGAGAGAGGGGAGTAATACTCCAGTTGGAGAAGGCAGGAAGGGTGTGGGAAGCCGAATATAGTGAGAGAGGGGAGTAATAATCCAGTTGGAGAAGGCAGGAAGGGTGTGGGACGCTGAATATATTGAGAGAGGGGAGTAATACTCCAGTTGGAGAAGGCATGAAGGGTGTGGGACGCCGAATATAGTGAGAGAGGGGAGTAATACTCCAGTTGGAGAAGGCATGAAGGGTGTGTGGCACGCTGAATATAGTGAGAGAGGGGAGTAATACTCCAGTTGGAGAAGGCATGAAGGGTGTGGGAAGCCGAATATAGTGAGAGAGGGGAGTAATAATCCAGTTGGAGAAGGCAGGAAGGGTGTGGGACGCTGAATATAGTGAGAGAGGGGAGTAATACTCCAGTTGGAGAAGGCATGAAGGGTGTGGGACGCTGAATATAGTGAGAGAGGGGAGTAATACTCCAGTTGGAGAAGGCATGAAGGGTGTGGGAAGCCGAATATAGTGAGAGAGGGGAGTAATAATCCAGTTGGAGAAGGCAGGAAGGGTGTGGGACGCTGAATATAGTGAGAGAGGGGAGTAATACTCCAGTTGGAGAAGGCATGAAGGGTGTGGGACGCTGAATATAGTGAGAGAGGGGAGTAATACTCCAGTTGGAGAAGGCAGGAAGGGTGTGGGAAGCCGAATATAGTGAGAGAGGGGAGTAATAATCCAGTTGGAGAAGGCAGGAAGGGTGTGGGACGCTGAATATATTGAGAGAGGGGAGTAATACTCCAGTTGGAGAAGGCATGAAGGGTGTGGGATGCCGAATATAGTGAGAGAGGGGAGTAATACTCCAGTTGGAGAAGGCATGAAGGGTGTGTGGCACGCTGAATATAGTGAGAGAGGGGAGTAATACTCCAGTTGGAGAAGACATGAAGGGTGTGGGACGCTGAATATAGTGAGAGAGGGGAGTAATACTCCAGTTGGAGAAGGCAAGAAGGGTGTGCGACGCTGAATATAGTGAGATAAGGGAGTAATACTCCAGTTGGAGAAGGCAGGAAGGGTGTGGGACGCTGAATATAGTGAGAGAGGGGAGTAATACTCCAGTTGGAGAAGGCATGAAGGGTGTGGGACGCTGAATATAGTGAGAGAAGGGAGTAATACTCCAGTTGGAGAAGGCAGGAAGGGTGTGGGACGCTGTATATAGTGAGAGAGGGGAGTAATACTACAGTTGGAGAAGGCATGAAGGGTGTGGGACGCTGAATATAGTGAGAGAAGGGAGTAATACTCCAGTTGGAGAAGGCAGGAAGGGTGTGGGACGCTGAATATAGTGAGAGAGGGGAGTAATACTCCAGTTGGAGAAGTCATGAACGGTGTGGGACGCCGAATGTAGTGAGAAAGGGGAGTAATACTCCAGTTGGAGAAGGCATGGAGGGTGTGGGACGCCGAATATAGTGAGAGAGGGGAGTAATACTCCAGTTGGAGAAAGCATGAAGGGTGTGGGACGCTGAATATAGTGAGAGAGGGGAGTAATACTCCAGTTGGAGAAGGCATGAAGGGTGTGTGGGACGCTGAATATAGTGAGAGAGGGGAGTAATACTCCAGTTGGAGAAGGCAGGAAGGGTGTGGCACGCTGAATATAGTGAGAGAGGGGAGTAATACTCCAGTTGGAGAAGGCAGGAAGGGTGTGGGACGCTGAATATAGTGAGGGAGGATACTCCAGTTGGAGAAGTCATGAACGGTGTGGGACGCCGAATATAGTGAGAGAGGGGAGTAATACTCCAGTTGGAGAAGGCATGAAGGGTGTGTGGCACGCTGAATATAGTGAGAGAGGGGAGTAATACTCCAGTTGGAGAAGGCAGGAAGGGTGTGGGACGCTGAATATAATGAGAGAGGGGAGTAATACTCCAGTTGGAGAAGGCATGAAGGGTGTGTGGCACGCTGAATATAGTGAGAGAGGGGAGTAATACTCCAGTTGGAGAAGGCAGGAAGGGTGTGGCACGCTGAATATAGTGAGAGAGGGGAGTAATACTCCAGTTGGAGAAGGCAGGAAGGGTGTGGGACGCTGAATATAGTGAGGGAGGATACTCCAGTTGGAGAAGTCATGAATGGTGTGGGACGCCGAATATAGTGAGAGAGGGGAGTAATACTCCAGTTGGAGAAGGCAGGAAGGGTGTGGGACGCCGAATATAATGAGAGAGGGGAGTAATACTCCAGTTGGAGAAGGCAGTAAGGGTGTGGGACGCTGAATATAGTGAGAGAGGGGAGTAATACTCCAGTTGGAGAAGTCATGAACGGTGTGGGACGCCGAATAAAGTGAGAAAGGGGAGTAATACTCCAGTTGGAGAAGGCATGAAGGGTGTGGGACGCCGAATATAGTGAGAGAGGGGAGTAATACTCCAGTTGGAGAAGGCATGAAGGGTGTGGGACGCCGAATATAGTGAGAGAGGGGAGTAATACTCCAGTTGGAGAAGGCAGGAAGGGTGTGGGACGCCGAATATAATGAGAGAGGGGAGTAATACTCCAGTTGGAGAAGGCAGGAAGGGTGTGGGACGCTGAATAGTGAGAGAGGGGAGTAATACTCCAGTTGGAGAAGGCATGAAGGGTGTGGGACGCTGAATATAATGAGAGAGGGGAGTAATACTCCAGTTGGAGAAGGCAGGAAGGGTGTGGGACGCTGAATATAGTGAGAGAGGGGAGTAATACTCCAGTTGGAGAAGGCAGGAAGGGTGTGGGACGCTGAATATAGTGAGAGAGGGGAGTAATACTCCAGTTGGAGAAGGCATGAAGGGTGTGGGACGCCGAATATAGTGAAAGAGGGGAGTAATACTCCAGTTGGAGAAGGCATGAAGGGTGTGGGACGCTGAATATAGTGAGAGAGGGGAGTAATACTCCAGTTGGAGAAGGCATGAAGGGTGTGTGGCACGCTGAATATAGTGAGAGAGGGGAGTAATACTCCAGTTGGAGAAGGCAGGAAGGGTGTGGGACGCCGAATATAATGAGAGAGGGGAGTAATACTCCAGTTGGAGAAGGCAGGAAGGGTGTGGGACGCTGAATATAATGAGAGAGGGGAGTAATACTCCAGTTGGAGAAGGCAGGAAGGGTGTGGCACGCTGAATATAGTGAGAGAGGGGAGTAATACTCCAGTTGGAGAAGGCAGGAAGGGTGTGGGACGCTGAATATAGTGAGGGAGGATACTCCAGTTGGAGAAGTCATGAACGGTGTGGGACGCCGAATATAGTGAGAGAGGGGAGTAATACTCCAGTTGGAGAAGGCAGGAAGGGTGTGGGACGCCGAATATAATGAGAGAGGGGAGTAATACTCCAGTTGGAGAAGGCAGGAAGGGTGTGGGACGCTGAATATAGTGAGAGAGGGGAGTAATACTCCAGTTGGAGAAGTCATGAACGGTGTGGGACGCCGAATATAGTGAGAAAGGGGAGTAATACTCCAGTTGGAGAAGGCATGAAGGGTGTGGGACGCCGAATATAGTGAGAGAGGGGAGTAATACTCCAGTTGGAGAAGGCATGAAGGGTGTGGGACGCTGAATATAGTGAGAGAGGGGAGTAATACTCCAGTTGGAGAAGGCATGAAGGGTGTGTGGGACGCTGAATATAGTGAGAGAGGGGAGTAATACTCCAGTTGGAGAAGGCAGGAAGGGTGTGGGACGCTGAATATAGTGAGAGAGGGGAGTAATACTCCAGTTGGAGAAGGCATGAAGGGTGTGGGACGCCGAATATAGTGAGAGAGGGGAGTAATACTCCAGTTGGAGAAGGCATGAAGGGTGTGTGGGACGCTGAATATAGTGAGAGAGGGGAGTAATACTCCAGTTGGAGAAGGCAAGAAGGGTGTGGGACGCTGAATATAGTGAGAGAGGGGAGTAATACTCCAGTTGGAGAAGGCAAGAAGGGTGTGCGACGCTGAATATAGTGAGATAAGGGAGTAATACTCCAGTTGGAGAAGGCAGGAAGGGTGTGGGTGTGGGACGCTGAATATAGTGAGAGAGGGGAGTAATACTCCAGTTGGAGAAGGCATGAAGGGTGTGGGACGCTGAATATAGTGAGAGAGGGGAGTAATACTCCAGTTGGAGAAGGCAGGAAGGGTGTGGGACGCTGAATATAGTGAGAGAGGGGAGTAATACTCCAGTTGGAGAAGGCAGGAAGGGTGTGGGACGCTGAATATAGTGAGAGAGGGGAGTAATACTCCAGTTGGAGAAGGCATGAAGGGTGTGGGACGCTGAATATAGTGAGAGAGGGGAGTAATACTCCAGTTGGAGAAGGCATGAAGGGTGTGGGACGCCGAATATAGTGAGAGAGGGGAGTAATACTCCAGTTGGAGAAGGCAGGAAGGGTGTGGGACGCTGAATATAGTGAGGGAGGATACTCCAGTTGGAGAAGGCGGGAAGGGTGTGGGACGCTGAATATAGTGAGAGAGGGGAGTAATACTCCAGTTGGAGAAGGCATGAAGGGTGTGTGGCACGCTGAATATAGTGAGAGAGGGGAGTAATACTCCAGTTGGAGAAGACATGAAGGGTGTGGGACGCTGAATATAGTGAGAGAGGGGAGTAATACTCCAGTTGGAGAAGGCAAGAAGGGTGTGCGACGCTGAATATAGTGAGATAAGGGAGTAATACTCCAGTTGGAGAAGGCAGGAAGGGTGTGGGACGCTGAATATAGTGAGAGAGGGGAGTAATACTCCAGTTGGAGAAGGCAGGAAGGGTGTGGGACGCTGAATATAGTGAGAGAGGGGAGTAATACTCCAGTTGGAGAAGGCATGAAGGGTGTGGGACGCTGAATATAATGAGAGAGGGGAGTAATACTCCAGTTGGAGAAGGCATGAAGGGTGTGGGACGCCGAATATAGTGAGAGAGGGGAGTAATACTCCAGTTGGAGAAGGCATGAAGGGTGTGGGACGCCGAATATAGTGAGAGAGGGGAGTAATACTCCAGTTGGAGAAGGCAGGAAGGGTGTGGGACGCTGAATATAGTGAGGGAGGATACTCCAGTTGGAGAAGGCAGGAAGGGTGTGGGACGCTGAATATAGTGAGAGAGGGGAGTAATACTCCAGTTGGAGAAGGCATGAAGGGTTGTGGGACGCTGAATATAGTGAGAGAGGGGAGTAATACTCCAGTTGGAGAAGGCAGGAAGGGTGTGGGACGCTGAATATAGTGAGAGAGGGGAGTAATACTCCAGTTGGAGAAGGCATGAAGGGTGTGGGACGCCGAATATAGTGAGAGAGGGGAGTAATACTCCAGTTGGAGAAGGCATGAAGGGTGTGGGACGCCGAATATAGTGAGAGAGGGGAGTAATACTCCAGTTGGAGAAGGCATGAAGGGTGTGTGGCACGCTGAATATAGTGAGAGAGGGGAGTAATACTCCAGTTGGAGAAGACATGAAGGGTGTGGGACGCTGAATATAGTGAGAGAGGGGAGTAATACTCCAGTTGGAGAAGGCAAGAAGGGTGTGCGACGCTGAATATAGTGAGATAAGGGAGTAATACTCCAGTTGGAGAAGGCAGGAAGGGTGTGGGACGCTGAATATAGTGAGAGAGGGGAGTAATACTCCAGTTGGAGAAGGCATGAAGGGTGTGGGACGCTGAATATAGTGAGAGAAGGGAGTAATACTCCAGTTGGAGAAGGCAGGAAGGGTGTGGGACGCTGTATATAGTGAGAGAGGGGAGTAATACTACAGTTGGAGAAGGCATGAAGGGTGTGGGACGCTGAATATAGTGAGAGAAGGGAGTAATACTCCAGTTGGAGAAGGCAGGAAGGGTGTGGGACGCTGAATATAGTGAGAGAGGGGAGTAATACTCCAGTTGGAGAAGTCATGAACGGTGTGGGACGCCGAATATAGTGAGAAAGGGGAGTAATACTCCAGTTGGAGAAGGCATGAAGGGTGTGGGACGCCGAATATAGTGAGAGAGGGGAGTAATACTCCAGTTGGAGAAGGCATGAAGGGTGTGGGACGCTGAATATAGTGAGAGAGGGGAGTAATACTCCAGTTGGAGAAGGCATGAAGGGTGTGTGGGACGCTGAATATAGTGAGAGAGGGGAGTAATACTCCAGTTGGAGAAGGCAGGAAGGGTGTGGGACGCTGAATATAGTGAGAGAGGGGAGTAATACTCCAGTTGGAGAAGGCATGAAGGGTGTGGGACGCCGAATATAGTGAGAGAGGGGAGTAATACTCCAGTTGGAGAAGGCAGGAAGGGTGTGGGACGCCGAATATAGTGAGAGAGGGGAGTAATACTCCAGTTGGAGAAGGCATGAAGGGTGTGGGACGCCGAATATAGTGAGAGAGGGGAGTAATACTCCAGTTGGAGAAGGCAGGAAGGGTGTGGGACGCCGAATATAGTGAGAGAGGGGAGTAATACTCCAGTTGGAGAAGGCATGAAGGGTGTGGGACGCCGAATATAGTGAGAGAGGGGAGTAATACTCCAGTTGGAGAAGGCATGAAGGGTGTGGGACGCCGAATATAGTGAGAGAGGGGAGTAATACTCCAGTTGGAGAAGGCATGAAGGGTGTGGGACGCCGAATATAGTGAGAGAGGGGAGTAATACTCCAGTTGGAGAAGGCAGGAAGGGTGTGGGACGCTGAATATAGTGAGGGAGGATACTCCAGTTGGAGAAGGCAGGAAGGGTGTGGGACGCTGAATATAGTGAGAGAGGGGAGTAATACTCCAGTTGGAGAAGGCAGGAAGGGTGTGGGACGCTGAATATAGTGAGAGAGGGGAGTAATACTCCAGTTGGAGAAGGCATGAAGGGTGTGGGACGCCGAATATAGTGAGAGAGGGGAGTAATACTCCAGTTGGAGAAGGCATGAAGGGTGTGGGACGCCGAATATAGTGAGAGAGGGGAGTAATACTCCAGTTGGAGAAGGCATGAAGGGTGTGGGACGCCGAATATAGTGAGAGAGGGGAGTAATACTCCAGTTGGAGAAGGCAGGAAGGGTGTGGGACGCTGAATATAGTGAGAGAGGGGAGTAATACTCCAGTTGGAGAAGGCAGGAAGGGTGTGGGACGCCGAATATAGTGAGAGAGGGGAGTAATACTCCAGTTGGAGAAGGCAGGAAGGGTGTGGGACGCTGAATATAGTGAGAGAGGGGAGTAATACTCCAGTTGGAGAAGGCATGAAGGGTGTGGGACGCTGAATATAGTGAGAGAGGGGAGTAATACTCCAGTTGGAGAAGGCAGGAAGGGTGTGGGACGCCGAATATAGTGAGAGAGGGGAGTAATACTCCAGTTGGAGAAGGCATGAAGGGTGTGGGACGCTGAATATAGTGAGAGAGGGGAGTAATACTCCAGTTGGAGAAGGCATGAAGGGTGTGGGACGCTGAATATAGTGAGAGAGGGGAGTAATACTCCAGTTGGAGAAGTCATGAACGGTGTGGGACGCCGAATATAGTGAGAAAGGGGAGTAATACTCCAGTTGGAGAAGGCATGAAGGGTGTGGGACGCCGAATATAGTGAGAGAGGGGAGTAATACTCCAGTTGGAGAAGGCATGAAGGGTGTGGGACGCTGAATATAGTGAGAGAGGGGAGTAATACTCCAGTTGGAGAAGGCATGAAGGGTGTGTGGGACGCTGAATATAGTGAGAGAGGGGAGTAATACTCCAGTTGGAGAAGGCAGGAAGGGTGTGGGACGCTGAATATAGTGAGAGAGGGGAGTAATACTCCAGTTGGAGAAGGCATGAAGGGTGTGGGACGCCGAATATAGTGAGAGAGGGGAGTAATACTCCAGTTGGAGAAGGCATGAAGGGTGTGGGACGCCGAATATAGTGAGAGAGGGGAGTAATACTCCAGTTGGAGAAGGCATGAAGGGTGTGGGACGCTGAATATAGTGAGAGAGGGGAGTAATACTCCAGTTGGAGAAGGCAGGAAGGGTGTGGGACGCCGAATATAGTGAGAGAGGGGAGTAATACTCCAGTTGGAGAAGGCAGGAAGGGTGTGGGACGCTGAATATAGTGAGAGAGGGGAGTAATACTCCAGTTGGAGAAGGCATGAAGGGTGTGGGACGCTGAATATAGTGAGAGAGGGGAGTAATACTCCAGTTGGAGAAGGCAGGAAGGGTGTGGGACGCTGAATATAGTGAGAGAGGGGAGTAATACTCCAGTTGGAGAAGGCAGGAAGGGTGTGGGACGCTGAATATAGTGAGGGAGGATACTCCAGTTGGAGAAGGCAGGAAGGGTGTGGGACGCTGAATATAGTGAGAGAGGGGAGTAATACTCCAGTTGGAGAAGGCATGAAGGGTGTGGGACGCTGAATATAGTGAGAGAGGGGAGTAATACTCCAGTTGGAGAAGGCATGAAGGGTGTGGGACGCTGAATATAGTGAGAGAGGGGAGTAATACTCCAGTTGGAGAAGGCATGAAGGGTGTGGGACGCTGAATATAGTGAGAGAGGGGAGTAATACTCCAGTTGGAGAAGGCAGGAAGGGTGTGGGACGCTGAATATAGTGAGAGAGGGGAGTAATACTCCAGTTGGAGAAGGCAGGAAGGGTGTGGGACGCTGAATATAGTGAGAGAGGGGAGTAATACTCCAGTTGGAGAAGGCATGAAGGGTGTGGGACGCTGAATATAATGAGAGAGGGGAGTAATACTCCAGTTGGAGAAGGCATGAAGGGTGTGGGACGCCGAATATAGTGAGAGAGGGGAGTAATACTCCAGTTGGAGAAGGCATGAAGGGTGTGGGACGCCGAATATAGTGAGAGAGGGGAGTAATACTCCAGTTGGAGAAGGCAGGAAGGGTGTGGGACGCTGAATATAGTGAGGGAGGATACTCCAGTTGGAGAAGGCAGGAAGGGTGTGGGACGCTGAATATAGTGAGAGAGGGGAGTAATACTCCAGTTGGAGAAGGCATGAAGGGTGTGTGGGACGCTGAATATAGTGAGAGAGGGGAGTAATACTCCAGTTGGAGAAGGCAGGAAGGGTGTGGGACGCTGAATATAGTGAGAGAGGGGAGTAATACTCCAGTTGGAGAAGGCATGAAGGGTGTGGGACGCCGAATATAGTGAGAGAGGGGAGTAATACTCCAGTTGGAGAAGGCATGAAGGGTGTGGGACGCCGAATATAGTGAGAGAGGGGAGTAATACTCCAGTTGGAGAAGGCAGGAAGGGTGTGGGACGCCGAATATAGTGAGAGAGGGGAGTAATACTCCAGTTGGAGAAGGCAGGAAGGGTGTGGGACGCAGAATATAGTGAGAGAGGGGAGTAATACTCCAGTTGGAGAAGACATGAAGGGTGTGGGACGCTGAATATAGTGAGAGAGGGGAGTAATACTCCAGTTGGAGAAGGCAAGAAGGGTGTGCGACGCTGAATATAGTGAGAGAAGGGAGTAATACTCCAGTTGGAGAAGGCAGGAAGGGTGTGGGACGCTGAATATAGTGAGAGAGGGGAGTAATACTCCAGTTGGAGAAGGCATGAAGGGTGTGGGACGCTGAATATAGTGAGAGAGGGGAGTAATACTCCAGTTGGAGAAGGCAGGAAGGGTGTGGGACGCTGAATATAGTGAGAGAGGGGAGTAATACTCCAGTTGGAGAAGGCATGAAGGGTGTGGGACGCTGAATATAGTGAGAGAGGGGAGTAATACTCCAGTTGGAGAAGGCATGAAGGGTGTGGGACGCCGAATATAGTGAGAGAGGGGAGTAATACTCCAGTTGGAGAAGGCATGAAGGGTGTGGGACGCCGAATATAGTGAGAAAGGGGAGTAATACTCCAGTTGGAGAAGGCATGAAGGGTGTGGGACGCCGAATATAGTGAGAGAGGGGAGTAATACTCCAGTTGGAGAAGGCATGAAGGGTGTGGGACGCTGAATATAGTGAGAGAGGGGAGTAATACTCCAGTTGGAGAAGGCATGAAGGGTGTGTGGACGCTGAATATAGTGAGAGAGGGGAGTAATACTCCAGTTGGAGAAGGCAGGAAGGGTGTGGGACGCTGAATATAGTGAGAGAGGGGAGTAATACTCCAGTTGGAGAAGGCATGAAGGGTGTGGGACGCCGAATATAGTGAGAGAGGGGAGTAATACTCCAGTTGGAGAAGGCAGGAAGGGTGTGGGACGCCGAATATAGTGAGAGAGGGGAGTAATACTCCAGTTGGAGAAGGCATGAAGGGTGTGGGACGCCGAATATAGTGAGAGAGGGGAGTAATACTCCAGTTGGAGAAGGCAGGAAGGGTGTGGGACGCAGAATATAGTGAGAGAGGGGAGTAATACTCCAGTTGGAGAAGGCATGAAGGGTGTGGGACGCCGAATATAGTGAGAGAGGGGAGTAATACTCCAGTTGGAGAAGGCAGGAAGGGTGTGGGACGCCGAATATAGTGAGAGAGGGGAGTAATACTCCAGTTGGAGAAGGCAGGAAGGGTGTGGGACGCTGAATATAGTGAGAGAGGGGAGTAATACTCCAGTTGGAGAAGGCATGAAGGGTGTGGGACGCCGAATATAGTGAGAGAGGGGAGTAATACTCCAGTTGGAGAAGGCATGAAGGGTGTGGGACGCCGAATATAGTGAGAGAGGGGAGTAATACTCCAGTTGGAGAAGACATGAAGGGTGTGGGACGCTGAATATAGTGAGAGAGGGGAGTAATACTCCAGTTGGAGAAGGCAAGAAGGGTGTGCGACGCTGAATATAGTGAGATAAGGGAGTAATACTCCAGTTGGAGAAGGCAGGAAGGGTGTGGGACGCCGAATATAGTGAGAGAGGGGAGTAATACTCCAGTTGGAGAAGGCAGGAAGGGTGTGGGACGCTGAATATAGTGAGAGAGGGGAGTAATACTCCAGTTGGAGAAGGCATGAAGGGTGTGGGACGCCGAATATAGTGAGAGAGGGGAGTAATACTCCAGTTGGAGAAGGCAGGAAGGGTGTGGGACGCTGAATATAGTGAGAGAGGGGAGTAATACTCCAGTTGGAGAAGGCAGGAAGGGTGTGGGACGCTGAATATAGTGAGAGAGGGGAGTAATACTCCAGTTGGAGAAGGCATGACGGGTGTGGGACGCTGAATATAGTGAGAGAAGGGAGTAATACTCCAGTTGGAGAAGGCAGGAAGGGTGTGGGACGCTGTATATAGTGAGAGAGGGGAGTAATACTACAGTTGGAGAAGGCATGAAGGGTGTGGGACGCTGAATATAGTGAGAGAAGGGAGTAATACTCCAGTTGGAGAAGTCATGAACGGTGTGGGACGCCGAATATAGTGAGAAAGGGGAGTAATACTCCAGTTGGAGAAGTCATGAACGGTGTGGGACGCCGAATATAGTGAGAAAGGGGAGTAATACTCCAGTTGGAGAAGGCATGAAGGGTGTGGGACGCCGAATATAGTGAGAGAGGGGAGTAATACTCCAGTTGGAGAAGGCATGAAGGGTGTGGGACGCTGAATATAGTGAGAGAGGGGAGTAATACTCCAGTTGGAGAAGGCATGAAGGGTGTGTGGGACGCTGAATATAGTGAGAGAGGGGAGTAATACTCCAGTTGGAGAAGGCAGGAAGGGTGTGGGACGCTGAATATAGTGAGAGAGGGGAGTAATACTCCAGTTGGAGAAGGCATGAAGGGTGTGGGACGCCGAATATAGTGAGAGAGGGGAGTAATACTCCAGTTGGAGAAGGCAGGAAGGGTGTGGGACGCCGAATATAGTGAGAGAGGGGAGTAATACTCCAGTTGGAGAAGGCATGAAGGGTGTGGGACGCCGAATATAGTGAGAGAGGGGAGTAATACTCCAGTTGGAGAAGGCAGGAAGGGTGTGGGACGCAGAATATAGTGAGAGAAGGGAGTAATACTCCAGTTGGAGAAGGCATGAAGGGTGTGGGACGCCGAATATAGTAAGAGAGGGGAGTAATACTCCAGTTGGAGAAGGCAGGAAAGGTGTGGGATGCCGAATATAATGAGAGAGGGGAGTAATACTCCAGTTGGAGAAGGCAGGAAGGGTGTGGGACGCTGAATATAGTGAGAGAGGGGAGTAATACTCCAGTTGGAGAAGGCATGAAGGGTGTGGGACGCCGAATATAGTGAGAGAGGGGAGTAATACTCCAGTTGGAGAAGGCATGAAGGGTGTGGGACGCCGAATATAGTGAGAGAGGGGAGTAATACTCCAGTTGGAGAAGACATGAAGGGTGTGGGACGCTGAATATAGTGAGAGAGGGGAGTAATACTCCAGTTGGAGAAGGCAAGAAGGGTGTGCGACGCTGAATATAGTGAGATAAGGGAGTAATACTCCAGTTGGAGAAGGCAGGAAGGGTGTGGGAAGCCGAATATAGTGAGAGAGGGGAGTAATAATCCAGTTGGAGAAGGCAGGAAGGGTGTGGGACGCTGAATATAGTGAGAGAGGGGAGTAATACTCCAGTTGGAGAAGGCATGAAGGGTGTGGGACGCCGAATATAGTGAGAGAGGGGAGTAATACTCCAGTTGGAGAAGGCAGGGAGGGTGTGGGACGCTGAATATAGTGAGAGAGGGGAGTAATAATCCAGTTGGAGAAGGCAGGAAGGGTGTGGGACGCTGAATATAGTGAGAGAGGGGAGTAATAATCCAGTTGGAGAAGGCAGGAAGGGTGTGGGACGCTGAATATAGTGAGAGAGGGGAGTAATACTCCAGTTGGAGAAGGCAGGAAGGGTGTGGGACGCTGAATATAGTGAGAGAGGGGAGTAATACTCCAGTTGGAGAAGGCAGGAAGGGTGTGGGACGCCAAATATAGTTAGAGAGGGGAGTAATACTCCAGTTGGAGAAGGCATGAAGGGTGTGGGACGCTGAATATCGTGAGAGAAGGGAGTAATACTCCAGTTGGAGAAGGCATGAAGGGTGTGGGACGCTGAATATAGTGAGAGAGGGGAGTAATACTCCAGTTGGAGAAGTCATGGACGGTGTGGGACGCCGAATATAGTGAGAAAGGGGAGTAATACTCCAGTTGGAGAAGGCATGAAGGGTGTGGGACGCTGAATATAGTGAGAGAGGGGAGTAATACTCCAGTTGGAGAAGGCATGAAGGGTGTGTGGGACGCTGAATATAGTGAGAGAGGGGAGTAATACTCCAGTTGGAGAAGGCAGGAAGGGTGTGGGACGCTGAATATAGTGAGAGAGGGGAGTAATACTCCAGTTGGAGAAGGCATGAAGGGTGTGGGACGCCGAATATAGTGAGAGAGGGGAGTAATACTCCAGTTGGAGAAGGCATGAAGGGTGTGGGACGCCGAATATAGTGAGAGAGGGGAGTAATACTCCAGTTGGAGAAGACATGAAGGGTGTGGGACGCTGAATATAGTGAGAGAGGGGAGTAATACTCCAGTTGGAGAAGGCAAGAAGGGTGTGCGACGCTGAATATAGTGAGATAAGGGAGTAATACTCCAGTTGGAGAAGGCAGGAAGGGTGTGGGACGCTGAATATAGTGAGAGAGGGGAGTAATACTCCAGTTGGAGAAGGCATGAAGGGTGTGGGACGCTGAATATAGTGAGAGAGGGGAGTAATACTCCAGTTGGAGAAGGCAGGAAGGGTGTGGGACGCTGTATATAGTGAGAGAGGGGAGTAATACTCCAGTTGGAGAAGGCAGGAAGGGTGTGGGACGCCGAATATAGTGAGAGAGGGGAGTAATACTCCAGTTGGAGAAGGCATGAAGGGTGTGGGACGCCGAATATAGTGAGAGAGGGGAGTAATACTCCAGTTGGAGAAGGCAGGAAGGGTATGGGACGCTGAATATAGTGAGGGAGGATACTCCAGTTGGAGAAGGCATGAAGGGTGTGGGACGCTGAATATAGTGAGAGAGGGGAGTAATACTCCAGTTGGAGAAGGCATGAAGGGTGTGGGACGCTGAATATAGTGAGAGAGGGGAGTAATACTCCAGTTGGAGAAGGCATGAAGGGTGTGGGACGCCGAATATAGTGAGAGAGGGGAGTAATACTCCAGTTGGAGAAGGCAGGAAGGGTGTGGGACGCTGAATATAGTGAGGGAGGATACTCCAGTTGGAGAAGGCAGGAAGGGTGTGGGACGCTGAATATAGTGAGAGAGGGGAGTAATACTCCAGTTGGAGAAGGCAGGAAGGGTGTGGGACGCTGAATATAGTGAGAGAGGGGAGTAATACTCCAGTTGGAGAAGGCATGAAGGGTGTGGGACGCCGAATATAGTGAGAGAGGGGAGTAATACTCCAGTTGGAGAAGGCATGAAGGGTGTGGGACGCCGAATATAGTGAGAGAGGGGAGTAATACTCCAGTTGGAGAAGGCAGGAAGGGTGTGGGACGCAGAATATAGTGAGAGATGGGAGTAATACTCCAGTTGGAGAAGGCATGAAGGGTGTGGGACGCCGAATATAGTGAGAGAGGGGAGTAATACTCCAGTTGGAGAAGGCAGGAAGGGTGTGGGATGCCGAATAAAATGAGAGAGGGGAGTAATACTCCAGTTGGAGAAGGCAGGAAGGGTGTGGGACGCCGAATATAGTGAGAGAGGGGAGTAATACTCCAGTTGGAGAAGACATGAAGGGTGTGGGACGCTGAATATAGTGAGAGAGGGGAGTAATACTCCAGTTGGAGAAGGCAAGAAGGGTGTGCGACGCTGAATATAGTGAGATAAGGGAGTAATACTCCAGTTGGAGAAGGCAGGAAGGGTGTGGGAAGCCGAATATAGTGAGAGAGGGGAGTAATAATCCAGTTGGAGAAGGCAGGAAGGGTGTGGGACGTTGAATATAGTGAGAGAGGGGAGTAATACTCCAGTTGGAGAAGGCATGAAGGGTGTGGGACGCTGAATATAGTGAGAGAGGGGAGTAATACTCCAGTTGGAGAAGGCAGGAAGGGTGTGGGACGCCAAATATAGTGAGAGAGGGGAGTAATACTCCAGTTGGAGAAGGCATGAAGGGTGTGGGACGCTGAACATAGTGAGAGAGGGGAGTAATACTCCAGTTGGAGAAGGCATGAAGGGTGTGGGACGCCAAATATAGTGAGAGAAGGGAGTAATACTCCAGTTGGAGAAGGCAGGAAGGGTGTGGGACGCCGAATATAGTGAGAGATGGGAGTAATACTCCAGTTGTGGAAGGCATGAAGGGTGTGGGAAGCCGAATATAGTGAGAGAGGGGAGTAATACTCCAGTTGGAGAAGGCAGGAAGGATTCATTCATTCATTCATTCATTCATTCATTCATTCATTCATTCATTCATTCATTCATTCATTCATTCATTCATTCATTCATTCATTCATTCATTCATTCATTCATTCATTCATTCATTCATTCATTCATTCATTCATTCATTCATTCATTCATTAATTCATTCATTCATTCATTCATTCATTCATTCATTCATTCATTCATTCATTCATTCATTCATTCATTCATTCATTCATTCATTCATTCATTCATTCATTCATTCATTCATTCATTTCGTTCAAATCCAGTCAAGCCGGATGTATATTTAAATAAAATATCAAGTAAAATAATTAAGATAATTAAAATGGCCCAACATATTACGTAGACGATAGCATAATAAAAGTTACATGTCCAAGGTTCTATAGTTTCTATGTATAATTTGTACAGTCTTATCTATTTCAGTCCAGTTTAAGTGTTATGGAAATACTCCAGAATTCGCTTGTGTTTTGCCACAAATCCACGGGAACCAATTGAGTAGCATTTTGAAATAAAGTCAGCATTTATCACGTCTGTCGTTGTTGGTTCACCGTGGTTTAGGATTGATTTGATAGTTCCTTTGTGATACTGGTGTAAACACATGGAATATAAGGATGGTAGGGGGGAAGAGCACGAAGCCCTATAGTATGTAATACCAAGGCCAACATATTTTATTCCCTTATGGAGGTTCTGTGAGGCATACAGGCGTGTCAGCATTTGGATTTTATAGTGGGGGCATGACGTCACTCTTAATACGCAATTAGTTACATCACGATATGCCATCATAGTTAAGTCCCTGCACCCAGATAGTAGTCTCAGCGTTGCATTCGATACATAGGGTCCCACGTACATAAGTCCCCTTAGTATTTTTCTATAATATACGTCGATGTCATCTAATTCGCTCTGACTAAGGTTCCCAAATAATAATTTTACCTTATATAGTATTGCAGGCAATGCCATAGTGCTCCAAACTTTAAATACTGTATTAATATTATACCACCTGGCAGACCAACTGCAGAAATTTTTGTGAAATCCTTTGAGATAATGCGGATATTAGTTGCTTAATAGTCGAATAAGCGCTTGTTGAATGTTTTTGGCTCCACAATGTCTGGACAAGAAACTTTATGTTACATGACTCCGGCAGTAGGCAACCCTCGGATTCAATGAACAGTGGTCGATAACTGGAATGAGGCAAAAAGCAGATCCATTTGGATTTAGTGTGTTCAATTTTCAGATTTAATTGTTTCAGATCTACAACTAGATTAGCATAAGCTCAATCTCTTCTTTGTTAGATCCCAATAGCAGTAAGTCGTCTGCATAACATATCATTCCGGTCCAGATTCCATCTATAATAAGGGTTCCTACTCGAATATTTTCTGCAGAGGAGATTGAATCTTTGATATAGAGGTTGAAGAAGCAGGGAGATAATAAAGACCCTTGCTTCAGGCCAATTGCCATTTTAATTCCACAAGCAGTCACCATGTCGCCGAACTTGAGAAAGGCTAGACTATTTAAATAATAATTGAGCAAAGTCAAACAGACAAATGGATATATGATTTCAGATAGCTTCTCAAACAAAATAGTAAAGGATACATTGTCGAAAGCTGATGCCACATCTAACTGGTATATAAAAAGGTCTTTGTTTTTCTGGCGGTGATATTCAATCATTTCTTGGAGCATGGCCACGACTAGGTCAGATCCAACTGATTTCCGATATCCATATTGAGAAGGGTGTGATGAGGTATATGGTAGTACAAAGCTTCTGAGCACTATAGCTTCAAATAGTTTTCCAAATATGCTTACGATAGATATGGGCCCATAGCTTTTGGGTAATAATGTAGGGCGACCGCTTCCTTTATAGATGTAAGTTATCAAAACTTTTCCAAATGAGACTGGCACAGCTTGCAGCCGTAAAGACGCATTAAATATTGCGCTGAAATGGATTGCCAATCTATCTTCACCCATCTCAAATAAATGCTCTGCCGTCAGATTCATAATGTCAGGAGCCTTGCCATTGGCGAGACACTTCAGTGACTTTTTTACGGCATCTTTGGAGATTGTAGGTAATGATTTTCCTTCCGTTTTGTAAGTCAGATACGCAACTAGTTCTAGGAGTTTGACATCTAAGCCTGATTTCGCTGCATACATTGACGATGAGAGGTTTTCAATAAAAGTATCCGCCACATATTCTGGTGCTGCTGTATTCTTATTTGAGAAATTCTGCCAGAATAATTGTGTTTTATTACTATGAACGACATTACCTGTTTTTGTCCGTACCGCAGATTTTGCAAAAAAGTTTTTTAGACGCCTTAGTGCCTTCTTAGATTCCTTATATGCCATAGCAAAGGGATCGTCTTTTTCCTTACCATTTTTCAACCAAATAGTGTAAAGTTCACTCATGATTTTTGTATGGTCTGAAATAGTTGTGTTCCGTATCCGTAAGTTCTTTGTTTTCTTCCGAAATCTAGTAATGGGGATATATAAATTTGCACCTTTTATGATAATGCTTTGGAAAGACTCCATATAATTATTTAGGTAATCATTGTTCCATTGGAGGTGGTGATTATTATCCAAGTGTAGAACGTCCAGGTGTTGATCAATGTAACTTTTGTAATTCTCAATATTTTCAGCTGTGGCTTTCTTCCAAGCACAACGTTGTGCCCTTTTTTTAAGTTTACATTTTAAGTTTGGTGTGCTCTCTATATTACTTTCTGTTGGTACCCTTATTACGGCACAGACTGGAGAATGGTCTGAATACATCTGCATACACGGAAGATACAACTCACTTTCAACTATCTGATTGTAACCGCATGAAGTAGTAACAATGTCTATATATGAACTGCCCTGTGGTCCTGTAAAAGTAGTTGAGGATCCTGAGAACTTACTTAGTGTATCCGCAGCTAGTAGGTCATTGTTTTCGAGAAACCTATGAAACCATTTTCCGCGTGGACTTGGTTGTTTAGTTAGGTTACGGTCTCCACCTAAGTTTCCTAAATCCGCATTTGTATCCATGAGCAATTATGGAACTGAGTGATTGTTGCTTTCAATAAGTTGATGAAGTCTTCCCAAAAAATCATCATAACAGTCCTTAGTCTTGGAAGTATCTGGGGCATACTTTCTGGGGCATTTAAATCCTTTGCAGTTAAAGCTACATACACGGATATTAGCATTATTAGGATATTATCATTCGTGGTGGTGACTTTCGGATAAAGCTATTACGATATAAGTCGTGAAGCACAAATATAGCGACCGCCCTTTGGGTCATCCTTCAGATCGATTAACCAATCGCAAGCAGAAGTGATTAAATATGTAAAATAATAAACATTAAAACTTGTTAAGTGGTTGCGCCAGATGTTATTGATTTGGCGCCACTGCTGGGGATGTTGTTGAACCTAACCGACTTAGGCTGTATTCCCGATAGTGTCCCAATATTAAAACCGATTGAATGATGAATTAAAATTACTTAAAATCAGAAATATTATAATCGGAAATAGCGTAAACCCCCATAAGAACCAACCTGAGTATCGGTAAATAAGAATACATTCTTCTTATTGTCCACACCAGCGCTCATATATAGAGTCTTTAGATCCTCTCTAAAAGCCGAATAATCGTAGTTACGTGTCAGTTCAATCTAAAGAGTTAATTATATTAAAATAAATTAACTATTTACACAACATAATTGTCTGCGACGTAGGTTCTCTTTTACGATGTTTTGATCCGAATCGTTTGTTACATGAACGAACGCAGTGAGTGAATGTAAAGAAATCCGCGAGGATTAGAACAATGTAAAAATTAAACATAAATACATACAATATGACATGTAATATTTAATAGCCCGGGTGGGTTGCTGGACGCGCTACTTAACTAACCCCTATTAGTTAAAAGCGCTTTTAATAAACTTTAAATAACGCCATTAGCTTAATAAGTTTGCTTGACACCCTTTTAACCTAAAAGCGCTTTTAGTAAGACAACTATTTTCTATGGAGCCACTAATAGGGGTTAAAAGTTACTTCGAAGCACCTTTTAGTTGCCATTAAAGGCTATAACAATAATGCATTATTATATATTTTTGTACCATAACAATATCTTGTCATTTTTTGTGGCCACATTTGTTCTAGAACAATGAATATATCAATGTTTAATGTCAAATATAGTCTAGAATAATCATACTATACTAGAACCAATATTAGAAGTTCTAATGATCATTAAGAGTGACTTAAAGCTACGAAGTCCAAAAAAACGTAGAGGGTTGACTCCATGGCGATATATTACCCTAATTAGATTCTAGAAATAGATTATTTCGTATTATTTAATGTTTTTATTCCAAAATTGTAACATTACTCAACGCCGTTAGTATTAACAGCGAGTTGTTATTTAGAACTTTACAACTTTAGAGGACATTACAGCATTGTATTGGCCTGTACATTTAGTATTGTATT
>JAUCBJ010003429.1:0-21821 GCA_032718475.1 Nemertoderma westbladi | reverse complement strand
AAATAAAAATGCCCAAACTAACAGATTTCCTTTATTGGTATACTTCAACACCCTGGTTCCGACCCTGATATTTTTAAAATCTTTTGCTGCTGTCTTTTACTTAAAATTACTAAATAAATTAGTAATACTATTTATAATAATGCTATATATATATTATAAAAAATGCCCAGACCAAATTATAGCATTTATCGAGAATTTCAATCAACCTGATTTTGAATCGGTTAATTTTATAATATTTTGTCGGTGTCTTTTAGAGTAATTAAATAAATTAAACATTAAATAATATTAATATTATATTAGCAAACTGGCTAATATATTCAATTGTAGTGAAGTCAACTTACCGTACTGCTATTGCATTGATATTAGTATCAGTCAAACCGCAATGGTCGATTTAGTGGGGGTAGACACCATCAAAACAATGGTCGAGTTATTGCTTCTCGAGATATCGGTCAAAATGTGAGCGCGATTCACATAAATGAGCACATAACTTCAGCAATTCAATATCAATATATCACAATATCACAAAAAATATCAATTTTTTTATACTACTATTGTTTTGATGGAGTCTACAACTACTAATTCGACCATTGCGGTTCAAATAAGCATATTCCCTAAGTCTGTTATTTATGTCGAAGTCTGATTTTTAGTGATATGGTGATATATTGCATTATCAATGCAAATTAAAAAAAACCAATACACATATACCGCGGTTGATAATCCCAATATCAATAGTAAATCACAGGTTTTAAAATGCCCTAAAACAAGTATCGGTACTGCATCTTGAAATAATTTGAAATTTTAGATTCTCTTTATTTAAATTCAATAATAAAGAACAAAAAAAAGAGATTCAAAGAGAGCGCCTACGTGCGGGGGGGGGGGGGGGGGGGGGGGTCGGGGGTGCCGGTAATTCTAATCCATTTGAAAGACTGTTGTAAGTCACTAAGGCAATAACACTGATAGTAAATTTAAACTAATAACTGATAATTAATTAAATTGATAGTAAATTTAAATTACCACATACATTAAACGGAATTGAAATTTCTTTTGTTTCGTTATGCCAAACTCGTTCCAACTCTGGCGAGTTCCTCCAACTTCTTTCCGACCGCATCTGGGTCGTAAAACGTCGTTCCGACTGTATCTGATTCGAAAAACGTCGTTCCGATCGTAGCGAGATCGTAAAACGTCGTTCCGATCGTAGCGAGTTCGTCAAACCTAGTTCCGACCGTATCTGGTTCGTAAAACGTCATGCCGACCGTATCTGGTTCGAAAAACGTCGTTCCGATCGTAGCGAGAACGCAAAACGTCGTTCCGATCATAGCGAGATCGTAAAACGTCGTTCCGATCGTAGCGAGTTCGTCAAACCTCGTTCCGACCGTATCTGGTTCATAAAACGTCGTTCCGACCGTATCTGGTTCGAAAAACGTCGTTCCGATCGTAGCGAGATGGCAAAACGTTGTTCCGATCGTAGCGAGTTCGTCAAACCTCGTTCCGACCGTATCTGGTTCATAAAACGTCGTTCCGACCGTATCTGGTTCGAAAAAAGTTGTTCCAATCGTAGCGAGATCGTAAAACGTCGTTCCGATCGTAGCGAGTTCGTCAAACCTCATTCCGACCGTATCTGGTTCATAAAACGTCGTTCCGATCGTAGCGAGTTCGTCAAACCTCGTTCCGACCGTATCTGGTTCATAAAACGTCGTTCCGATCGTAGCGAGTTCGTCAAACCTCGTTCCGACCGTATCTGGTTCATAAAACGTCATTCCTATCGTAGTGAGTTCGTCAAACCTCGCTCCGGCGTTTTTTATTGCGACAGTATTCCAACAGGCTCGTCTAAAAACCAAAATCACACCTAATCACACCAAATCACACAAAACCACAAACCAAATAAATCACAAAAAGTAATCCCAAAACCAAATCACACCGAATGATACCAAATCACAAAAAAAATTGAAAGTAAACAAGCAGGTTACAGTTGACAGTGGTAGCCAGCAGGAACCAAAACAATAAATTATTACTTATATAAAAAAATAAAAATTAGATTTTTTGTGTGATTTGTTGTACGAATAACCCAAAAAAACACAATATTACCCAAAAAACACAAAAATACACAAAAAAAAACAAAAAATTACACAAAAAAACACAAAAAGCCGTATCTGGTGACCACAGTATGGTCGCGACCTGGGACCCAAACTGGAGCTTCAGAGTACCGTCCAAAACATTTTCGCATAAAATTGTACCGTAAAATATCAAGGCCTGGGCACATTTTCGATGTTTGAAAGTAAGAGCCAATCAGGTGCCAGATATGGTGACCACGGTCTTGTCGCGACCTGAGACCCAGACTGCAGCTTCAGATTACCGGCCAAAACATATTCACATAATATTATATCAAAAAATATTATTGCCTATAGGCAGGACACCTACCGGTACACGGTCAGTAATGATCATGTCCTGACTGCATGATTTCGGTCTGATGAAATTTTCTGTTGCATGCATCAGATACCCATCAATGGCCTCTACCCACCTTGATGGTCAAAATCCATTTCGTCAGATAGCCCTGGGTGAGGTATTGAAATAACGCAATTACATAGGCCTACAAGTTGGGAGACTTTTAACTGCACCAAACAACCGTAATTTAGGCATTCAGAGTGCGCCCGAACATGGGGAACATTATTGCCAACCTTGGGCATCTGCCTACAACGTTTTAAATAACTGCCAGAAAGCCTAAAGCGTCCCCTTACATCTGTACATGTCTTAAGAACAGACAAAAGGTACCCGGTACCGCGGCGCTGTAGTGCTGTCTGGCTGTACCGGATGTGGTTGTTCTAGGCAAGCAGTGCATACAGCTCGGACTGACAGTACCGATAGGGGATAGCAGACCCAGAGTACACCGGCACTGCAGACTATGATTAGCTACATACTGACAGAGCTAGGTACTGAGGTAGTAGCTACCGGCAGACCGGCATAGGTCAGTAGTATGAACACAGTTTTTTGAGCATACTACCAACTGCTGACTTTTGCTGAACCAGGCTGACGACTAAGCTGTTTAATTAATTGCAGCCGGATTGGATAAATTATTAATTAATTTGGGAAACTTTACTAATTAGTAAAATCGTTAATTAGTTCGATTCAAAAGATTTTAGAATAATTATCATTTGTAAAATAGTAAACCGCTTTGATACACCTTGTGAATAACGATTTGGGGGACGGGGGGGCAAAGCCCCCCCGCCAATTAGGTAATTAAGTAATTAGTTAATTACTAATTAACGGTAGGAGATACGGCATCGGTGCCAGAGACTTTTTTGTGTAGAATAAAATTCCGAACAACTTTGTGATGTTACGTTTTTTCATAGCTCTTAGTGTTTTCGAGTTACGACGCTAATTAGTTTTCGGCTAATTAGTACTAATTAACAGTAATAGGAGGGCCATAGCGATGACTGAACTTTTTTTAGATCTTACCGAGATGAACAAAAAAAAACACCGTTGCTAGGGGAAAAACCAAATACTTTTCGAGAAAAATCAATTAGAAATCTTTAATCGCTAATTACTAATTAATTAATTAACAGATTTTTTTCACAAAAACTCCTAGCTATCGCGCTAGGGCCATCTACCAGATCGCGCAAACAGAATCGTTCTAGCTATTGCCATTCTCCTGGAAAAATCCTTTAAAAATCGACCTAAAAAAGATCAAAGCAAAGTGCCTACTTCCCAGCACTGGCCTAGAATCATAGTCTTATGAGGTTTTATGTGGGGATTTATGTTAGTTTCCTATGTTTCATTAAATAGGCTGCATTATTTATACCTAATAAGACTCTGTCGAGCCTTTGGCTCTCCAGTGGCAGCCGAACCATCGAGTAAGTTTATATTTCACAATTTAAGACATAAGAAACCTATTCAAAATTTGTTCCACGTATAATTTTAGCGTAGGAATTCGCGATTTTCGTTCGTATTTTTATAACTGTTAGAGCACAGCTACAGTTATTTCCATTTATCCCATTATTCTACTTCCTTCTCTTTTCCCTATGCAGCCAGGGGGTGGCAACTTCTGTCCCCTAGGTACCCCGATACACTATGTTGTCATTCTCATTAACGATAATGTACCTAATATCTACAGTACCTCTTATCATAATACCAAATTGGTTGGGCAATTGTTAAATAATTTGTTGTTGCTAATAAGGGTGATAAATTAGTAAGACTGAGTTCCTGGTGAAAGGTGAATTTCACCTTAAAATCTCTTTTTTAAAATCTCAGGCGGCTGGCAGCAACGAAAAAATAATGCTTTAAACTAAAAAAAACTACTTACAGCTGAGAAGCACCAACTTGTCGCATAAATGGAGCATCATCTGCACCAGCAGACGGGCCATTTCCGAATTAGTTGCAATAAAAAGGTGACGACAAACTGCAATGCAATTCGGCGTTTTCGAAATGGTGGCAGCGGGATTCCGAGTCAATGGGCACATCGTATCAAAGAGTACAAAAATGGGAAAAGGGTATAACAGGTCAAAGTGAACAACAGCCATGTCAAAGGGTACAAAAACCACGTCAAAAGGTACAAATGTTATAGAAAGGGTGCCGGGTACAACAGGAAAAAGTGAACAACAGGGATTTTTACATTGTATAGAAAGTCGCTGGTTACAGTAGTGGTGGCCTAAACCCTAATTAAAACTGTCATGTAACCCTAACCCAAAGTCATTATTGCCATTAACGGCCCTTCGGGCCTAGGTGACTTGATATAGTATTGCTGGGCAATTCCATCGTTACGGACTCACATTCATACGCAATTTTCGAATTTAATTGGCATATTTAATTAATATGTAACTTTACAATATAAATAACATTCACCTATGGTGGCTGATGGATTAATGGTACATCTTTACTTTGACTTATAAAAAAGAATTTTATCTCATTTGATTCATAGGATATTGTAAATATAGTACCCGTTACGGACTCACATGCAAATGGACAAAGAAAAATTACCCAATTGTATTTTGACAAATTCTCTTGAAATGTTTAACGCCATACGTTATAACTTTCACAATGCGAGGTAGATACATCAAATTTTGTCAATTTGTAAGTAAATAGCCGAAACATATGGTGGTAAACCTCATTTATAGAGAAATTGTTCGTTACGGACTCACAGAAAAAAATGTTACGGAATCACACTTGAAATCATTATACACTCGTTATATTGTTTAGAAAAAAAGAGCAACGACCAATGAATGTTTACGGTATTTATTCAATAAAATATTTATTGCTTATATACCTTTAATAACGTACCTTAAGAATCACTATTAGATATATCTTTAGTAGTGTTCATATTTTGAGTAGGCAAATTTGGTGTGTGTATAGTAGTGTATATTTAATATCCTATAAGTTCATATGACCATAATTTGTTAAAATGACCAATTTCTAATTCTTTAACAACATAAATACCACGTTCACGGAAAATTTTTTAAACTGGAAAATAAATTTTGAACAGTATTTCGTTGTATTTATTTATGTTTTATACTACTATCACAATACACAGTCACAGTCACAGTATTCCACCTTGGCGTAGTTGGTTAAATCGGTGGCATTGAAATCACATTTCTCCTTGGGTCGTGGGTTCGCTCCCATCATGAGGGCTAGGGTAGTTTTCGTTTCGGCACGAATACTTTAAAGACAATAAAGAGACTTATTAGCCAGGGCGCATCTCTTTCTTCCGTAAATGGTAGCTAAATGAGAACTGGAGTTTCCTCTGGGGAATATAGGAGGGGACCGCACTGGAAATAATTATTGAGACTTTGTACATAATCCCTGGCCTAACGGACGATTTTTTTGTATCACAATCCATCATTCGCTCACTCGTTTCATGAAATCTTGGCGAACTTCGAGTGCATCATACTATACCATCTTGGTCAGTAACTTCTGTCATCCGTGATATATGCCGTTTGGCCCTTTCGGCCCAGAAATGTGAGTATTAGACGTAAGAGGCAGGATTAAACGGGCGCAATGAAGAATGTCGTACATTAGGAAGATGTATGAATGAATACGTTCGAATGTACTGTCGATGGACAATTGTCAGACTAAAAGGAGCTGAATACTTTCAGTTTACATAGTGAATAATGTATACAAAGCAGAATGATTCTTACCTAACCTACCGCGTGGTGAGTCCGTAACGAAAAATTTGTGAGTCCGTAACGCTGTTCTTAAACAGTTCAGCTGCAATACACACCATAGAGACCTAATGGATGGTTTTGATTGGTTGTAAACCCAAAGGAAAATGATTGTCAGTGCAATACACATGCGGGGTGTACTCCAAATTAAAACTTTAAGTACTTTTCGTTACGGACTCACATAATTCTGTAGGCCAAATCTAAAATTTTTGAAATTTTGAATACACAATGCTATTCTGTCAATATTCAAATTTTTATCATCAATAGCTTCTAATAAATGTTGAATTTTCGGTTGGTGTAATTACCTGTCTTAATCAGACAATTTCAATGATAGTAAGATTATGTCAAAAATGACATGTAATAATTTCTACAAATTTGAAAATACGTAAAAATTTTTCCTCATATTGAATAGTGACAAACCAGTTGTTACCCTCAAAAAAATTAAGAATCCGTCACTTTTATTAAAAATTTAATTCTTTCTCGTCATTTTGATACCAAAATTATGCTGATTAGATGACTTTTTATTTTCGACATAAGTGTTACAATGGTGGAATTGCCCTGCTATTGTAATTATTGTTCTCTTCAACTCCTGATGCTGCCTTACTCAATGTTAAATTATATAATGTTCTCGAATATTTATTACTTCATTATAAATGTATTCCTATATCTTCATTATTACTTCACTATGTATCTAGTTATTGGTATCTTTATGTTCTAGAAAGAGTTCCTTATTCGTAGAAAATAGTTTCAGAACAAGTTTTTCTTATTCTGGAATATTTTTGGTGGTGTTGGGTACCCATTGACATAATGGAATGGAGAGGAAGGTCTTAATGATGATACATTTATTAGTTCTAGAATAAGCAATATTTAAACAAAATACCTGTTTACAAATATGTCATAATGCATAACTTGAGATGAGCCTGTTCCAAAATTCGATTTGGTAACGTATGGAAAATTTGCAACTTTTGACAGCACTAGCTCAAACAGATGTGACTTAAATCAAACAAAGTTTGTGCTAGGCCATACCTGGGAGTGTCGGCTATCCACAAAGTAAACATTTGATTATATGCCTAGGCATTCTTGTTTACTTGAGCTTATAATGCAAAGTAAAATGGTTAAATTTGCAGGTTACAAACATTCAAATTCCTGTGAGAGGTTTGATATATCTAGGTTTTTCTTTCTATTATCTCATAGCCCTTCGAGGATCTCTGGAAAACAGAAACCAATATTATATGATGAACCTTTCAAAATATATACCCATTGCAGTGGCTGAAGTCGTTGGTAACGTATGGACAGTAACGTATGGACAAAAGGACGCCTTTTATATTTTGAGTTATATTGTAAAATTAAGGTACCGACCGGTATTGGAGCCATTTTGCAAGCAAACCGAGACACATACAGTAGTCACACTACGATATTATTAAATGCTGCGAGTTATTAACTACACCTTAATAAATCAGTCTGGCTCAAGTCAATTACAGGTATTTTAGGAAGCAGTAAATAAATGAAAAAAGTTACTTCTGTTGACTTCAAAAGAACTTTTGATACCTTTTTCGTCATTATTTGTAGTGTATAGGTACTGTATAGTGTGCATTGTTTTGAACGTGGTTAAAGGAGGTAATCACATGTATCAAATTGGTGATTATATTATTGGCGTGAAATCAAAACATTTGTGTATTTTTCGAATATCGCAATTTCAAAAATTTGACGTGCCACGCCCTGGTGCACCAAAAATGACGTACAACTAAAACTTGAGGATTCAATATTACTTTCAATCGATTCAGCGGTCCAGAAAACATATAAAAATAAGGCATTGAAATCAAAACTTGGGGGGCATATTTTCCGAAACTTGAATATTTAAAAATTTGAAGTGCCACGCCCTAATATTGATGTCCCAAAAATGACGTACCATTACACGTACATACTTGCATAGAGTAGTGGGGTCCTCCATAGCAATCAAAATCAATAAAAAACCTAAAAAACATACAGAAAGTTTCGTTTAACAATTAAGTGGTTATGTAGTAACGTGCCAGTTGCCTGTGCCAGCATGCCAGTTATATTGGTTGGGTCTGCAATTTTAGGGCAAGGGCGTAGAGTTGAGATGATACAGGAGTAAACATAGGTCCTGGCGGGCTTCTTACATAACCATAACAGCCAATAGGAGGCATGTTTTCTCTGCTCCTATAGTGTTGGTTGTCCACAGTGCTGTCTTTGGGGGAATGCTAGCAGCAGGTGTATCAGGTTAGATGTGTAACATCTGCAACACTTCTACGTATCTTCCTATCTTGCGTCATTATTGGTTCATTTAGTATAAGCCAGTGGGATATTGGCTTTTTTGCCTGTAGGGATTGATATTCTGACGGACTAATATGCTGCCGTGTGGGGGAAGGGGGTTTGGGTATGGAGGCTAATCCTAGAAATATGTTAATATGTCCCACTCATTAATAATGCTGGGATGAGAGCAAGGGTTGGTGGTTGGAAGGTCTGTAATCAGAGAGCATTGGTGTTTGTTTATAGTCAAACCTATAAATCAACTTGACATGTTTATTCGTTTTCCCATAGATGTTGTCGGTTTGTTCTTTTCAGGTTGTTGCTCGGTGAATATTCAATATAGCAGGGGTATAATATCAATAACAAAGGGGTATCATCATCGGGTTATTAATATCATGACGCGTGTAATGAAAAGGTAGTGGATTTTCTATTGGGGTAGTGAAGTGACATTCTTTTATTTTTGGTAGTGATGTTGTCCGTTATCGTTATAGGATAGAGTCGGAATTAAATAGTAAATAGTAAGTAGGTATTAGTAATTTGTTAGTTGGGTAGTGCGCTATGCTGTATCTTACCCATAGGAGCCCAGCCCAACACCTACAGGGGGTATTTAAGGAATACCCTACCCTGGGTTAGATGTCTCTAGTGTTGCCACTAAAAGTTGCGGAACCCTATACCGCATGGAAATTAAAATCCCTGAAAGTGAAAATTAAAATGAAAAGTTGGGTAAAATGGGATGTGAAGGGCCTGAAAATATGTGAAATTAACGCATCTAAATAATTATTTCTGAAAATATACATTACAAGGAAGTAAGTAAGTAATAATATCAATAATATTAATTGTCGATTTTTCGTTAGTTTATACCATGCTATTAGAGATGAATTACAATGCCAGCTTTTTTCAAATTTATATAGTAAGTACCACTTACCGTAGTGAATAGCATGCTTATGAAGGAGTATGTATTGACACTCGCTTAAATGTTAGGTGAGTATTGAAATTAATTTAGTATAGGTTAACAATAATGTATTACATGAAATGAGATTCTCAGTGATTCATGCATTCGTCTTTCGAGCTTACCGTTTTAGTTGCATCATTCAACTTAGCCTGTGTTTTGTATTGGTTACAATCTTCCAGAAACTTAGGTGTGGGTGGGTAGGGGGTGGGTGGTGTCGGTGTCGGTGTGTGGGGTAGGGTAGCGGGTTGGTGTATGTTGATTTTATGTTCATTTTCGTCGGAGATCGGGAGTGGGAGAGGTGATGAGTTGGGGCAGTTCCGCGGCAATAATAATACTGCCCCTCATGTGATTATTAAACATGTGATTATTAATTTTTTATTATTATTGTTATTTGTTATTATTATTGTTATGGGGTCAATTTATTGGTAATTTATATTTGTAGATATGTAATATTGTTAAAATAATAAGTCCAATATTAAACACCCACCTGTAAACGCAAGGTGGTATAAATAAAATATTTATTTAATAAGCACCAAATATAATAAATATATTAATATTAATAACCGCAAAATTTAACACTAATTGACTTATTTATTCATTTATTTAGTTTGTTATTGTTCCCAGCAAACTATTTGTATCTCAAATAAAAGTATATTTGAGCGGAAGATCACCCATGGTTGTGAACATGCATTCCTTTAGGAAACAGAGTGGAAGGGTTTACTGTGGAACATCACCCATGGTGGTGAACAGGCATTCCTTTAGGAAACGAGTGGAAGGGTTTACTGTGGAAGATCACCCATGGTGGTGAACAGGTATTCCTTTAGAAAACCGAGTGGAAGGGTTTACTGTGGAAGATCACCTGTGGTGGTGAACAGGCATTCCTTTAGGAAACAGAGTGGAAGGGTTTACAGTGGAAGATCACCCATGGTGTTGAACAGGCATTCCTTTAGTAAACAGAGTGGAAGGGTTTACTGTGGAAGATCACCTGTGGTGGTGAACAGGCATTCCTTTAGGAAACAGAGTGGAAGGGTTTACAGTGGAAGATCACCCATGGTGTTGAACAGGCATTCCTTTAGGAAACAGAGTGGAAGGGTTTACTGTGGAAGATCACCCATGGTGTTGAACAGGCATTCCTTTAGTAAACAGAGTGGAAGGGTTTACTGTGGAAGATCACCCATGGTGTTGAACAGGCATTCCTTTAGTAAACAGAGTGGAAGGGTTTACTGTGGAAGATCAGTCATGGTGGCGAACAGGCATACCTTTAGGAAACAGAGTAGAAGGGTTTACTGTGGAAGATCAATGATCACCCATGTTCGTGAACAGGCATTCCTTGGTTTAATGAGACTAAAATAATCTCTCATTTAAATAAAGTATGTAAATATTTATAATTTATATTTTTAATTTCTACGGAAGTTCATTAATTCAAGAGTTAAAAAATTATTAAAATATTTACTTATTCTAGGTAATGAATTCTATATATTTTTGGTAGACTAAACTATGTTTTAGAATGAGCTTGCTTTCGACAATTAATTTGACCACAACTAACCAAATTACTGCAAACTGCAAACCAAATCTCGGGGAATGACCGGTTTTTAAATAATAATTAATGAGAGATTAATTAATAATTGATGATGAGCAGGTTATAGTGGGAGTTTATTCGAACCAAAACAAAAAATTTGAGTTAGCACATGTATCAATCTTAGTATCTTATATTTTGTAATTTTTTGTAACTTTGTGTTAATTTTCCCCTGCAGAAGACTGAATGTTGATGGCTTGTGTGAAATTCCACCCCCCCCCCCCCCTCCCCCTACTACCACCCCCCCCCCCCCCCCCCCCTACCCACCCACTATCTGTACGAGACCGTTGGTGCCAGTTTAACGGACTACCAGTCCATCTCAAATACTCCAATAGAAGCGGATTCAGCGCAGGTGTCAGTTTGTTCAACATTCCAGGCTTTGCATGACTGAGCACTTAAGAAAATAGATTGCAAAACTCCTTCGAACATACTATCGACTCCAATGTCCTGTAACGCACTGGTTTCGTAGAAGAATATTTGATCGGTATTCGCGTAGTTAGGATTCATCTCTTTCGCTAACATACGCCCTTCTTCCGATAAAACCATTCGCTCGGATTCCCGATCCAATTTAGTTCCAACAATGAAACGCAAACAATTATCTTTGGTTTGAATCTCTAGTAGCCTCCTTATATGTTGGAATGAAGGATAAACAGTCATATCGTAAGTGTATATCACTGCGTCTGCATTCTTGAGAAACATCGGAGCTACAGTCACACGTGAATAGCCAATAGCCCAGAAGTTTATTTTCTTGTTGTTCCACACCTTTGACCAATGTTCACAAACTATGGTACTTGGAATCACATCTCCTTCCGCGGTTCGTATCCTTCCATGTAAATAACGATGAAGTAAATATGATTTACCAACAGCAATATCTCCTAATATAACAACATTTTTACATCTCGCATCACATGAATTCTTTGTGGCTGTTTTGTCTGCAATATTTTGCGTTATTTTATCATTTTTATTTCCCATAAGGGTATATAAACTTTATTGTATAAACAATAATAGAGGCGTTGAATAAATTGGTAATTGAAGTCACACTAATCAGCCGTTGCATCAGAAAATTGTTTGTTTTCTAAAAAAAAAAAACAATTTATTACAATTTCATTTCCGCGGAAATATTTCATTAATATTCACTATTAAATTGAATTTTACACTGGTCAAAGTTCAAATACTTTCATAAAACAAACATGTTACATTGTGTACACAATAATACTGCGAATAATAATAATTTCCTTGCGCGTGGGCTGGGGGCCATTATTCGCGTCAGAGAGAAGTTCCAGAAGTGGGTAGAAAACGCCGAAAACGTAAGGCAATTGGTTAATATTGGGTTTAAACGGGGCTTGAAGATTAACCAAACTTCAGATTCTTTCTAAACTTTTGACGGACTACATTACGTACCAAGTTTGGTTTAATTTCATCAAGGAATAACCGAGTTATTAACGATCAAAAATTTACGACGACGACAGACGACGACAGACAACTCGCCAATGGCACCCATATGCTAAGGCTTCGCTCACTTCGTGGCTCGCCCCACACCCAATGGGTCGTTTGTTCCCCAGTGAAAGAAACGTGCCTGGTTAATTCATGTGAGAAGGACCGGTGTCCTAGGCGAATCTGCCCCCCCCCCCCCCCCCCACCCCCGCGCGGAATTCCCCCCACCCCATAGACTAAGTATAATACTGTAGTAGGGATACCTACTACTTAGGTATAGTTAGTAGTAATACTGTAGGTACTGTACATCACTTGTCTTAAACCTGGATTTATTGGTTTATTTTTTTGGTTAGGGTTAGATGGTCTGGCTCAAACCCTAATTAAAACTATCATGTAACCCTAACTTTATGTCATGAGGCTCTAATCTAAGAGATTTTGTGAAATTTTGAATTTTTGACCCTGGAATGTCGGAAATTCCACAAAATATCTTAGATTAGAGCGTATTCACTTTGAATTAGCTGGTTTCGGACCGCCACTCTCGAAATATGGGGTGAAAATGCTGTTAGCGCATTTGATCTAAAACGTAATTTCACTAAAATTTATTCCCCATTAGAAACTGAATCTCGACTTGTTATGGTAGCGGATTAAGTCCCGGACGATACATCTACCAGCTAAGTGCGCTAGTGTACCTTCGGAGCTGAAGGACTGGAGTATCTTAATTGGTGGAACACACTGTACTGTATTTCTGATTAACTTTGTACAGTATCTGACGGCAATTGATCATTAATATACCGGCAACTTATTAGTACAAACAGTTCCGTTGAAAGTGTATGGCGGCACAGTTAATTAAGGTAATGACTGACTAATTTAATGGACGCAGATCTCACAAGTGTGGGGGATGGGTCTCCCTTTAGAGGAGACGTACTATCTACTGAATATAAGTACATCAATGCCCAATCGTGTTACTGGTAATAATAAATGATCTGTTTGAAATATAGGCTGCAAATGTCGCCATATAGTAATTATTTGATGGTTTAGAGTAGAACACAAACATTCGAAAGGGATACGATTGGGGTTTGACTTTTCCGCGTAGGTGTAGGCTACGCCTAATCTACGCGTAGGCTACGCGTAGCCGATCGAATGCAGTTTCGCGTAGGAAAATATTTGCATAGGTGATAATGAATGAATCGAACTAGAGCCTTTAATAAAGAGAGGTAAATTCAAATAAGATCAATATACAGAAATATGAAGCGGTTTGGTACCATCTGGGCACGAGCTACCGATGCAATACAGGGCCATAACGACATGCGATGCATGGAGTATAGAGAAGCATCGATATATATAATACATAGTTGTAATGACCCATACCAAACTATTACCGGGCCAAGGCTGCCTGCCTACCCGTACCGCGCTATTACCAACCTACAGGTATGAATTCGTTACTGAATTGTTTGACTTGAATGAATGAATTGTATGAATTTGTATACTTTGTAGTGCAATTATGAATTAATTGTTGCCCGTGTGTTCCTGTGGGTAATATGTATTCTCCTTTTATTTCATTTTATACGTTTTAGATTAATAAAAGTGTTTTTTTACATTTATTATTATTTAAAATTTCGCCAGCTCCTCAGAATGCCGAGAAAGATCACATCCCTTGGTTGTGCGAACCGCGCTCCTGTACATGGAAGCAGTACTCACATCGAACGTGATGGATATTGGATAACCCTGGCGAACTCATCCCAGATCTTCACCCTTTGTGGCCGTCCTCATTGCGTAATCCAGTACAATTACAAATAGTAATGGCGCCAATGTGTCACCTTGCAGTACGCCAGCCAGGATTGGAGAACTCAGTTTCACCATCTGGTGAGAGTACCTGAGCTTCTGTGTCACAATATAACAATCCAATGCCAGCCACAATTACCTCTGGTATTCCATAAGCTCTTAGGATTTCCAGCATTTTACCTCTATGGATTGAGTACAATGCTTTCTTGAAGTCCACAAAAGTCATGACTGCGGGGAGATTCTTTGACTTAATTCCTTTAATCAGTCTCCGTAGTGCAAGTATCTGAGCTACTGTATTAATTGTTGATCTATTTGGTCGAAATCCGTTTTGGCTCTTACGCAGTAGTTTCTCTATGTGAGGCCTAATCCTATATAGAATCATTTTATTGTATATTTTGGCAGCTACCACAAGCAGACAGATCCCACGATAGTTTGTTGGAATGCCGAGGTCTCCTTTCTTGGGGAGAGGCTTTAGTTGACCTTTAGTCCAAATTGGTGGTGGCTTTTCCCCTTTTAACATCCGGTTGCAAACATTCAATAATGGTATGTTTAGCACTCCGGTTTTCCATACCTCCGCAGGGATTTCATCTAATCCACTCGCTTTATGATTGAACATGCTTTTAATGCTTCTTTGGAGTTCGGAGGGTCTGAAGTTCCCTGTTTCTATACTGTAGACAGCGTCTTGTCATGCCGTGGCTGCCCAAGCAAGTTGCTGAAATGATCTTTCCATTTCGCAACACGTTCTTCAGGACTATCAGTTTTGAGGCGCCCCTTAGCCGATCAGATACCTCATTTAGAGTTAGTTTGCCAGGTAAGTCTTGATTGTTGCTGTATGTGAGCAGTTGTAATTTCTTCAATCTTGTTCTATGTACTTCTCCTGGTTGATGTTGTAGGCCAATTTAAGATTTTCCTTAGCTTTCTCAACCTTGTTGATGTTTTCGGTTGTTGGTTCATGTTTGATTTTTACTTAAGATCTCCTCTCTTACAAGTAACCTCAGAGTTTTGCCATGGCACAAACTGTTTGGGTTTCTGGGGAATATGCCTCTTGGCTGATTCCATGTGGGCTTTTATTATATTCTTGTATATTGAATCGGTAGACCGGTCTTCATCCATTGACTGAAGTGCTTCAAAGCGGTTTACAACTTCTACTGTGTAGGCATCAATTCACATTCTTCCATTAGGTCTAAAAGTAAGTACCCATTTCTGTTCGAACTGGTGTTATAGGTGTAACCCTAGATGTCTTCTGGGCCAATCTGAGCATTCAGGTCACCAGCAATGACTTTGACGTTATGTTTCGGAATGTCCTTTATAAGTCTAGTCAGATCTTCATAAAACTTGACTGCTTGTTCTGACTCTGAGGGATCGGTTGGACTGCAGCAACATATTACTGTTGTATTGGGATTCCCATCAAATGTTGCAATCATGATTCTGCTGAGCTTGTTACTAACGTCCATCCATTTCCAATGTCATTGTACTCCATGGCAGTGTCTTCATGACAAATCCGATGCACTTGGATAGAGATGATGTCGATGTTATACTGTATTCCATTCTGCCATTGTCAGGAGCCGGTGTCTCGAAGCTCCTGAGCGCGCTCGTGACTTTGATTTTCGCTCGGGAACTCGGACGCCCAAGAGTTTGGAGAGGATCTCGACAGTCGGCACTCGGGGCTCGGGCTCGGGCGCCCGAGCGTTCTCGGGGGGCCCGAGGCTTGGGTGCATCCGAGGGTCTCGAAGCTCCCGATCCCGAGAACACAAGTCCGAGCTCCCGAGAACCCGAGCCTGGAGAGCTTGGGAGGTCCGGACTACCCAAGCGCAATAGAATTAGTTTAACTTTTTACCAATCCGGTACTTTGCGAAGTACATACATTTTGTACCGGTACTGGGTCCCTTGGCTTTATAATCAGAAATTGAAAGTAAACAGTACACAGTCACGCGGCTGTACATTGCATGTAGCCATACTCTTGTATAAATTTTACTTAAATTTAACTATAAACTTAAATTATAAGTACATATCATAAGATTATATATTATAAGTATTATATGTACATATGTACATATGTGCATATTATAAGTACTAATCAAGTACATATAAATTTACAGTACAATAATTTTAATAATAATGACAATTTTACTATTCTACGAAAAGTGCCCTTGAATGTAAATATGTCTTCTATCGATTATGCGCAGCGCGGCTGGCGGCAATGAAATAATAATGCTTTAAACTAAAAAAAAACTACTTACAGCTGAGAAGCATTAATTGCACATCAATGGAGCATCCATCATCTGCACCAGCAGACGGGCCATTTTCGAATTAGTTGCAATAAAAAGGTGACGACAAGCTGCAATGCAGTTCGGTGTTTTCGAATTTGTGGCAGCGGTAACTGTCAAACATCTAATTCGAAAAAGATATGGATTATTTATTTATTTTTTATTTTTTAGATTAAAAAGACTTTATGATGAGTAGGCATAGACCCCTGACTATACTTTCTTTGAGATTATATCCATGTACTGTGGGGCGAGCCACGAAGTTGGCGGAGCCTTAGCGAATTGACACTGTTAGGGGGTGGGTCAATTTATGCAAATAGTTGTCGTCGTCGTCGTTGTCGTCGTCGTCGTCGTTGTCGTCGTCGTTACGATTTTGACATGCTAATAACTTTGTCGGATTTAAATCTGCCAAGTTGAAAATTTGTAGGTATCAATATGAGCAAAAGTTGAGATTTTTGAGAGACTTTCAGACACCATCAGTGCAATGGTCTCCCGCTAGAGGGCCACATGTCTAAACATTAAATGGCCACCCATTTCTTTGCTTTTAATCCGTTTAAGCTGAAACTTGGGAAGTATGTACTAGACCATTAGCTGTAAATTTCAAAGCAGGCTAATCTGTCTGCAGTTCTCCAGTCTGCCGCTAGAGGGCGAAATGTCCCGAATGTGAAATTATTCTTCCATTTAGTTGTTTATGATCTGATTACGCTGAAACTTGTCACATATGTACTAGATGACATCCTGAGTCTTTGTGTGGATTGTAATCGGTCCGAAGTTTTCCAGTCTGCCGGTAGAGGGCCACATGTCTAAACATTAAATGGCCACCCATTTCTTTGCTTTTAATCCGTTTAAGCTGAAACTTGGGAAGTATGTACTAGACCATTAGCTGTAAATTTCAAAGGAGGCTAATCTGTCTGCAGTTCTCCAGTCTGCCGCTAGAGGGCGAAATGTCCCGAATGTGAAATTATTCTTCCATTTAGTTGTTTATGATCTGATTACGCTGAAACTTGTCATATATGTACTAGAAGACATCCTAAGTCTTTGTGTGGACAGTAATCGGTCCGGAGTTTTCGAGTCTGCCGCTAGAGGGCGAAATGTAGGAAAGTGATAACCTTCGCGAATTCCTTGATCTTAATCTATTTAAGCTGAATTTTGGAATATACAGTACCGGTATGTACTAGACCACATGCCTCGTCTTTGTGAGGAAGGTGATCGATCCGTAGTTCTTTAATATGCCGCTAGAGGGCTAAATGTATGAAAGTGAAAACCTTCCAACATTTCGTTATTTATGATCCGTCAATCGGAAACTTGGTAGATATGTAATAGACCATAGGCTTGTTATACTGATGGTGTATTATGTTACGCCAAACAACTAGTTATATTTATAGAGCCAACAATATGTATATTATAGTTCAAAGTCTATATCTCGCAGTACTGCACACAACAACACAACCGCACAGCAGACCACCACCCTACCAACCACGCTACCAATACCGGTACCTCGCTCTACCCCTCTAGGCCCGGAACAACCCCCCTCCCCATGGGGCTAGCCATGTGTCTAGCCTTTATGCTTATACTACATCTCCCCCAGTTCTCAAGGAACTCATTAGTTTGTGAACCCATACGCTTGGGGCGGCCGCGACTCACGCCCACTCCGAGTTCTAATGACTGCGTTCACTCCTTCATCCAGTTGATTGCTCGGAGTATTGTCCGTTTCAGCCTCAGCATCTCCAGATATTTTGCTTCCAGTGCTAGAAATTGTCTCGTAGTCATCATCGGACTCTGAATCACTGTTTGCATCGTATACTGGATTTAGATTAATCTGGGGGGACTTTGCTGTGCTCTGTCCCTTAGCCAATCGTACGTCCTGAAGGTGACTACGAACTCCCTCTATTGTGACTGATCGATTGTCTGGAACACCTTCGAATATTTTTGGTCCCTTCCATCTCCTAAAACAGCGCCAATGACAATGCGGTTTGACGTAAACCCAATCTCCTGCTTTGTATGTGTTTATAAGCGCAGGTTGTGGTTCGTTGTGACATTTAGTTACACCTGGTAATTTATTAATTTTGTTTTGTAATACTTTTTCCAATGGTGTTTTCTTGTCACTGCCTACTGTCCTGTTATACCAGAATGTGACCTTGATAGGTTCTTTTTTCGTCCTGGCCGACCAGGATTTGATGGTTCTGTGGATACGTTCCACTGGGTTCCCTTTAGGCCTGTAAGCACAAGTTAGTGTGAGTTTTACTTCCCATTTTTCCAGAAATTGTTTAAATTTTTTGCCACGGAATGATCCATTATCTGCAATAACTTCATTGGGTGGTCCCCATTCTATAAACACACTCTGTAGTTTTGAAATGACGCCATCTATTGATTTGTTTGGAACTTTGTGCCAGATAGTGAAATTTGAACAGCAATCTAATATAGTGACGTAGCTACTTTGTTTATAGTCTGTAAAATCTATTGAGAGGCGGTCCCAGGGCAGCTCAGTTTTTGAAGTTCCTGTGGGCATTTTAACTGGTGGAGGGTCAATGCTCCGACATTCAGTGCAATTGTTTAAAATTCCTGTAAATATGCCCTTCTTTATTTGAGTTCCATTAAGTTCTCTGTCCATTTTACAAAGGTTCTCTAAGCGTTCAGCACCGATGTGAGCAATATTGTGTAATTTTGTAGCACGTTCCTTTATATCAGCCTCACTCATAGGTTGATATTTTGATTCGTTGGTTTCCTCTACACCAATAGCTGCGCTTGTAAGTGTCTCGATATTTTTTAGCCACTTCTTTGGTATGCGGGTTAGAATGTCAGCTCGATTCTTTGCTGATTGAACGAGTTCTATGGATACTGTCAACTCATATTCTTTGATAGTGTCTTTCAGTACTTCAAGTCGGCGCCTAATAAGCATTTTTGATAGACCATTTGTGCGTAGCCGGTGCTCGTCATTAAGCATCGACTTGACCCAGCCGTATACTGGAGCTGAGTCTGTGTATACTTTCAGTTTCCTTAGACCCCATTCTAATCCCATGTTGACACCGACATGGATTAAAGCTGTTAGTTCTGCAGAGTTTATGTGCTCTGGATCTGAGTCCTTCCTTAGCACCATCTTCTGCCGTTCGCCCTCCGATTCGAACCATAGCCCCTGTTGCTAGGTTACTAGCGTCTACCCATACATCGCCTTCAACACCAGTACCAATTGGCCATTCTCCTTTTACCGGGTCGTCAACCTTTATACGTTGTATAATTTCTATGAGTTTCTCACGTATAGCATCGCTAACGATTTCGTTCATAGGCACTGGGGCTGCCTGGCGCTGTAGCCAACTCAGTGCGACCCTTAACCATCCCCCAATCAGGTAATTCCCTCGCAGAGTACCGATTATGGACAGGAGTTGCCTGTGGGTAATTTTTCCATCAATTTTATCGGGGTTGGGAACTGATGTATCTCGCCGCCATTTCCCATCGGAGACGTATACCCCAAGGATTCGTGCTCCATCTTTGAGTTCAGTTCCGGGTTTAGTAACAAGACCGTATCTAGTGAAGTGGTCACGTACCTCATCTACAGTAACTCCAGTTGAAAGGTCAACATAGATGTCATCCCTAAACGTACTTGTTGCATCTTTAATTCGTTTGTTTTGTCGGCGGGTCTCATCAACGATATCATCGAGAATCTTAGGAGCAGGGCCAAGGCCAAACCCCAGTCGTGTCATTGCATATCTTTCACCGTTATAGACTACAGTTTGGTATGGATGCAGCCCATCGGCAATCCTGATTTGCATGTAGGCCCATTTTAGGTCAATTATAGCAGTTTTGTTCCCCATACGTATCCAGTTACGTAGTTTTTCATTACTGGCAGCCGCCTCAGTACCTGGCTGTTTAATTATGTATTCGTTGAGTTCCCGAAAATCCATAATGGGACGAACCCTGTCCTTCCTAGGCTCATGCTTCCCCATGAGCGGAATCAGTCCCTTTACAATCCCATTATATTCTACCAGCCAACCTTGTTCTATCCATTCCTCCATGGCTTTGGCATATTTACTTTTTAAGTGTTCTGGTATATTGTATTCTTTTACTCGATTGGTCAGTCTTGTGGGGCCAGTTCCCTTTTCAAATTTATATTCGGCTTCCCAGTAATTACCATTAAATGTGGCCGAATAATCAGTTTTTTCTATTTTAATTTTTTGAGTTTCTGCGGCAGTCAATTCTGCAGCAGGGTTAGTGCCTATTGCTGCAATGTTTTGTGAATTACCGGTACACTTTTCTGTTAATAAAGTTTTGAACCTTCCGTTATCTAGTTGATATAATGATATTCCCCCAACTTCTTTAATTAGGTCCCAACCAAAAATCACATCCTGTCCACCAACAAGTTTTTGTACCACAGAAAATACCCATTGAATTTTGTGCCCTGTATCCAGTTCTACAGTAGTTTTAAATTGCCTCCCCATATCTACTGTACGAGTCCCATCTAGCATTATTATATCCTTAGGAACCCAAATATAGACAAATGAGCCCGATATATTGCTACAAAATTTAGAGCTCATAATGCTCTTTGAGCAGCCTGAGTCTACAAGTGCCTGAACTAATTTCCCGCCACAGTTTATTTGAATGTTTGGTAAGTCGCCAGAGCTATAGTTTGGGGAACGTCCACTGGCACAAAGGTCGCCCCCCTCCACTAGTTTCCCGAATTCGATCCCTTATCGGCCACACATCTCCTAGCCAAGTGGTCTTTGCCACCGCACCTGTAGCAGCCCTCATAATTCCCCCCTCCTCTACTTTGACAGTGACGGGCGTAGTGGCCTACTTCGCCACATTTAAAACACCCAGTTTGAGCAGTTTCTTGTCGTCGACTCGCAACGTCGCCACTCGCTTCGCCCCACCATCGCTGCCCATATTCCTGCTCTCTGAACCTCGGTGGAGGAATTCCTCTACCGCCTCGCCCGATAGAGAGTCCCCCTCGATTCTGTCGGTCACGATTTTTAGGGTGACGGAGTCCGAATCCGGCAGCTCCAAACTGCTCGCGCTCGTCCTTCCAACCCTGGTGTTCATATTTTCCTGCACTTTCGGAGATGAGTCGTCTCGATTGGGGTAGTAGCTCATCGAGATTTAGTGATCCGGCAAGGGCCTTCGTTTCCCCCTGGATAGACTCTGGCAGTCCGCTAACAAATTGAGCTGCTAGCATCGCGTGGGCGCAATTTCCACTGATGTCATCGCCCTCCGTTATTAGGGATAGCAGCCGTTTCAAGTCAGCCAAGAACGTATCAACTGCTTCACCAGGTTTCAGCGTCCGAGTTTTGAATTGTTCGTAAGCGGAGTATGCGTTTATAGCAAATGCTACGATGAGGCTTCTCTTTACTTCGTCGAAGTTGCTCTTTGATTCCTCCGGCAGTTGCGATACTACAGCATAT
>JAUCBJ010003428.1:0-19738 GCA_032718475.1 Nemertoderma westbladi | reverse complement strand
GATATTGTACATACGTAACATACGTACTTTTTATGCCTGGTAAACCAACTACAGAGTACTTTACGGGAAAAATAAGGAAAAATAACCGGACAATTCAGCAAAAGCTTTTACAAATATATTTTACTTCCCATCCCTGCGCGGATTGTTTTTTAATAAAGGATGTGTGCGGGTGTTTTATATTTTATGTAAATGATTTTTACGAAACATCCTCTTACCTCTATTTTATTTACCAGGATTTGATCATGATCACAATCACGATCACGATCACAATCATGATCAAATAAGACGGTGATTATAAACCTATCATTATTCATTGGTTTGTGCTTTTGTCCAGTCAACCATTTTAATATTCCAGCGGGACTCATATCTACTTTGGAAACTTCAGAACCTTTATTTTTAGGAAGGTCATCGTCGGTATTCTCAGAAATCTCATAAGCAATCGCTTCTTCATAATTGCGAATTATCGAACCCTCATCTTCTATGTATCTTCTGTAAAAAAAATACCTCCACCAAATTGATCTGTTCTTAGATAGTTGGGCCCACCAGGCCTCGATACGTTGATTCCTAGGAGAACTCACATATTTATGGGAATCCATGTCTTGTTTAAGAAATGTTTGCAGCGATGCTGCGATCCCATTTTCAGTCCCCAGGTCTGTTATCAATTTGCAGGGATAACCATATGAGCGCACGCAGTCCATATACAAATGACCAATTGCATCGGGAGAGTTATTTGACTTCAAGACGCTCAACCACAACACCTTACGACTAAACCCGTCGATTGCCCCGTGGATGGGAAAACCCCATGGCTTGAGTTTATCATAGCCATCCATGTGCCAACTATGGTTCGGTCCAGGTGTGTAGTAGTGACGTCGCTTTAACTTATGACGCTTTCGTAAATTAGTACCTTCGGGATCTAAAGTTCTGAGCAGATCTTCTACAAGAGAGCGCGGGATGCTAATGCCCTCCAATTGTAGGGTATGCCACACAGTTCGATATCCCCCTGCAGAATCAGGTCCATTAAGAAGTTCCATTATCCTTTCCGAAACACCGTCTTTCAAATATTGCGTTACGGGATTTCTTCTTGACAATCCATAATCTGCAAGTTTTCGTAAAAGCGTGCTGTAGCTTATTTCAATTCCTGATAAACTCAAAAAATTGATGATATCGTTGTACGAAAACCCAGCATTAAAATAGAATGATATCAGTTCACAACATCCAGGCATATTGTACTGCAATGGGCAGTGTCTGCCAATAATACTGTATGTTGTACTGTCTGCGTAAGACTTAACATTATTGTTATACTGAATGTACTGTAGTACTACTGTTGTAGTAGGCCTACGTTACCCACGGAAATGATATGATTATGTATAGTAATAATCATGGCTTTTTAATTTCTGCCGTAGCTTCTTTAATTTCTGCCGTGGCTTTTTAATTTCTGCCGTGGCTTTTTAATTTCTGCCGTAGCTTCTTTAATTTCTGCCGTGGCTTTTTAATTTCTGCCGTGGCTTTTTAATTTCTGCCGTAGCTTCTTTAATTTCTGCCGTAGCTTCTTTAATTTCTGCCGTGGCTTTTTAATTTCTGCCGTAGCTTTTTAATTTCTGCCGTAGCTTCTTTAATTTCTGCCGTGGCTTTTTAATTTCTGCCGTTCCTTTTTATATCCTGTGACAGTTATGGGCCACCGTATACCCTACATTCATATAGGGCAAATGGGGCATGTCCGTCTGTCTGTCTGTCTGGTAAATGTTTGAACGCGAATTTCTCGGCATCGCTGGATCGGAATTGAACCAAACTTAGTAGGTAAGTAGTAGAGAGAAAGTTTAGAAAGTTTGTAAAGTTTGGTGAAAAATCATGCAGTCTGACGTCAGCTACGACAGATTATGTGGTTTTTAGAAAATGTTAAATTTCTCGGGAAGGCCTCATTTTCCTGAGCTGAAATTTTGGTGGCCTGTAGAGAATCATGAAGTCTATCTTTTACGAAATTGAAAAGTTAAGACATTTAATTGGGGATCCGCTAGAGACTCAGAAGTAATGACATAGGCCTACCGGTACGGTACTGCTGTACAGTGCTGCACAGGTAAGTACGAAATTGCAGAATAACAATTTGACACCACCTAGCGGATTAACATATGATTGTATATCGAATAAATACATTTATAGCATGGGATATGGGGTCCAAACTAGACATGCCCCATTTGCTCTATATGAACCGTATGCCAAGGCTTGCCGACTACGTGCTGCGCGAAGTCCCCACGAACGTGTACATACTGACATAAGCAGATAAGTAGGCCTACTGAAGTACAGTACTGCAGTAGCCACTTCTGCATTCTGCTACCACCACCTCAGAAACCTGCTGACCTGGCTACGCCTTGGCTACCACACTAGCGCTGCACACACAGAAATAACAGATTACTGGATTACTACTGTCTGACTGTGACTGTACTACATGTACTACCCAGCTACCGGTACAGGATTACAGATTAAGGAAGAACAAAGAAGCTTAATTGTCGATAGTTTGTGGTACCGGTATATCGGTAGTCAGGTAGTGCGGTACCCAATACAGCAATACCTGAATACGACAATATCCTGATATTAGCATACCTATCACCTATCAGCCTGTCTACCTGTTGGTGTTGCACAATTGGCAGATTGGCTTTTTGATAGCTTAAGACCTGAAGTCTAGGCACTAGCTGACCAGCTGACTAGGCCCTCCACCTGCCACCCTCGACTGCCTAACACAGTACAGCAGTGACAACAGAACTACCACCAGAACACCCCAATCATGGGAAACTACGAGACTACAATGAAATGGTGGAATTATTACATATCACCGGACGCGCGAAAAGGTTTGGTCCCTCATCCGAAAGAAGTTGCGGCGATAAACGCGACGGTTCCGTTCCCGGAGGACTGGGAGGTCAGACAACCACCGGTGACCATACAAGACATGAACCGAGCCCAGATACCCGCTATGTACCGGAACTATTGCGTGAACCTGTGGATGGAGCTACAGCAGTGCCAACGAGATCGGTACCCATACGGTGCTGCCAGCTGCCGTCCCGAGTATGAGATCTGGACCAATTGCATGGAAGAGGATTCGTTTTACCGCGCCAAGTTGTACGAACGCGCGAAACGGATTAAACGCAGGGAATACGATAGGAATGAAAAGATGAAACTGGCCGAGGAGCACAATAAACGCGCTGCTCATTGATATTAATATATTTATAGTTTTTAGTAAGTGTAGGTACTCTAGGAAGTCCAGCTGTGTAACTAGCCTGTAGTGTAGATATATACCCAACATTTATTTTATAATATTGATGAATAAATTAAGATTAGCTTCATCAATGTTTTTACTTCCGGGGTAAAAGGTGGCAATTTTCCCTGAAATGCGATAAGACTGCGCATCACGAATGTAATTGGATATTGACAGACTAGAAATTGTCGTGGAAATAGTTTTTTTTTATTAAGTAAGGAGCAGGGTTTTATTAAATTCTAAAAAACAGATTAAAGTCATCGAGAATTTTACAATCTACAAAATAAAATAACTAAGTCAAAGACGGAAGTTGAAACAAATACGGGTAGTTGAGTTCTTATAGCTTGTCACTAAAAGTGAAATTCTGACAAAAGCAAAAACGTGCCAAAATTTTTTCTAAGTTCCTTTGGGCATAATATAGATGATAAAAATCCCATACTCCAAAAATTATCACCATTTTATCATATCATGTTTCTTTCCTAGCAACATGGATTTTACATAGCAACAAGGTAACCAACCATATTGGTGAGATTTTCCCCAAATTTGGTACATACAAACTTTAGTCCAATGACTTTCGATTGACTGAACTATGCTCATCTATATAGTTACAGGGGAATTTAACCCCTGTACTAGTTCTTAACTCGGCCCTTACATGCCAAAACCGTCTAAGTCAATTTTTTTCGAACAATGACATATGCATATATTTGGAATCAGAAAAACGAGGCGCATCTTTCTAGCCAAGTCTTAAGACCTAATTATGAAGTCCTAAGGAGTTATATTTTTGCCAAAACCGTCTATCTCAACATCTGCCAATAATAGTAAATCCCAAAACCATATATCTTTACTTAGATTGATTTGGGATTAAACACCAAGTTTGAATTTATGGTTTCCTTTATGCCGAAACCGTCTATCTGTGTATTCTATTCTATCTGTGTATTCTATTCTATATGTGTATTCTATTCTATCTGTGTTTTCTATTCTATCTGTGTATTCTATTCTATCTGTGTATTCTATTCTATCTGTGTATTCTATTCTATATGTGTATTCTATTCTATCTGTGTATTCTATTCTATCTGTGTATTCTATTCTATATGTGTATTCTATTCTATCTGTGTTTTCTATTCTATCTGTGTATTCTATTCTATCTGTGTATTCTATTCTATCTGTGTATTCTATTCTATATGTGTATTCTATTCTATCTGTGTATTCTATTCTATATGTGTATTCTATTCTATCTGTGTATTCTATTCTATCTGTGTATTCTATTCTATCTGTGTATTCTATTCTATCTGTGTATTCTATTCTATTCTATCTGTGTATTCTATTCTATCTGTGTATTCTATTCTATTCTATCTGTGTATTCTATTCTATTCTATCTGTGTATTCTATCTGTGTATTCTATTCTATCTGTGTATTCTATTCTATCTGTGTATTCTATTCTATCTGTGTATTCTATTCTATCTGTGTATTCTTCTTATTACGTAAGGGAAAGGCATGGGCAGCCTTGAATAGGCTTTCCAGGATTTGGAAGTCACCGAGAATTAATCGGAAACTTAAGGTCCGGTTATTTAGAGCAGCAGTAGTTCCAGTACTCCTCTATGGGAGTCCATGCTGGGCTCTAACTGCTGAGGACACCAAATCTCTGGACGGCACATTCACAAGAATGCTACGCCGTGTTCATTGTGTCAAGTACAATGCACACATCTCCAACCAGACACTATATAACATTGGAGGTGTCTCATTGGTTCCCCCAAGCTTGACACTAGAACAAAATCGCCTCCGCTTTGCAGGACATTGCTTTCGCCGTGAGGACCAGTCAGTGCATAATCTTGTACTTTGGCAGCCTCATGGAGTGAATAACCATGGTGGACAGCCCATGACTTTCTTGAGACGCATCTTAAAGGACACTGCCCTTGAAGATGCGGATGATCTAGCAAATGTCATGGGTGATAGGGATTTGTGGCGGTGCAATTTTGTCGATAAGCCGGCACAGCATTCTTAAAAATGCAGCTGCAATGCAGCATGCCGATCCTAGTAGTAGTAGTAGTGTATTCCTATCTATCTGTGTATTCTATTCTATATGTGTAGTCTGTCTGTTGTATTCGGTTGGATTCAATACCTAATAATTACTCATTTTTATTTGCCAAAACAGTCTATCTCCATGATCTACAATACAATAATGACTGTAAACTTGCCTTATAGTCTTCAATTACAATTTTACTAATACCTAGTTTTACTAGTTTCCTAAAATTTAATGGGCAAATACATAATTACTAATTAACATATAAGGCAAAGTAATATAGGTAAATAATATACTATGATGATTAATTTTGAACTACATGGTTCAACCAACAAATCATTAACCCACAGGCAAAATAAATAGGCGTGAGACTGTGTTTCTCCGGGATGCAACGTATGCAGTATGCAAAACACAATTATTACTTTTAATAACTCTAGTAAAAAGACTGTTAATCGATCTGTAACGCACATGTATGAACATCGGAATGTTATGGGAGCCAAAAAATAAAGACATACTATTTGGCTCTTCATTAGTCACCTAAGGGATGTTAAAAAGCATCTGGGCACAATTATTATATACTACGCGAGATTTGTCTAGAGCCGACTGAGCCACAATGCATTGCAATAATAATAAAATATAAACATTAGTTTGACTCACTTTTGAGTATTTCGGAAAATAATAAAGACATTTTGTTTTCTTAATATTAAACAGCATAGAATTTGCATTTGCAAATTCAACCGCAATGTTAATAAGTGATTGTAGGCAACAATTGAGTTACTGAGGATGCAAAGATCATCAGCATAACACAAATGATTAATTCTAACATCATTTAGTTTACAACCTAAATCAGAGTTATTTAATATAACACTCAGATCGTAAATATAAATATTGAATAAAAATGGTGATAATATACCACCCTGTTTGGTACCGTTTGTCACTGTAAAGCCTGCAGACAATATAGACCCCCAACGTACACGCATTATCTGAGCCCTATACCAATACAAAATAACCTTAACTATAAATAGCGGCACACCGCGATCAATAAGTTTACGAAAAAGCACGAAGTGGTTAATACGGTCAAAAGCTTTACTAAAGTCCATCATACAAACATATACAGGTTTATTAGCTGCTAAATAAAAAATTTATTAATTCTTAAGTGTGTATACACACATCTCAGTCCCGAGTTTTGGTTTGAAGCCAAACTGGTTACTACAGTACACGTAGTCAGAGTGTCTAGTGTACGCTTAAGTATTACATTTTCAAGGACCTTACTTATTACCGTTGCTATGGCAATGCCACGATAATTGTCCTCGGACGTTAGGTCCTGGGACCTATCTTTAACTAGCGGTATTAAAATAGATTCTATCAAATTATGTGGTAAATATCCATGATAGAATATTGAATTAAACAACACAGTTAGACTGTTTAATAAATCTGAATTGCACCCATAAATAAAATGCTCTGCACATAACCCATCGGGTCCTACAGACTTACCAGGCTGCAAGTTAAGCAGGGCTTCAAATGTCTGTAAATTAGATGTATAATCAGCACCTTTAAATTTAACCGTTGTGATACTTTTAAGCACTTTATCTCGTTCGGTATCATCGTTGACACAGTTAAACAAGTCATGAAAATGAGTTCGCATTTTTCGTGCTAAAATTTTCAAAAGTTTTTATGGTTAACTAAAATAAATTTATTAGCGGTATAACGCGTTTTTTGGATGTTGATGACGATTGTAGAAACTCTAATATAACATTCTATAAATTTTTTTGTAATTTTGATTTTATTTTAATGATAATGAAAAATCAGTATGAAATCAAGCCAATTTTATGACCATTGTTGAATTTTTTTATTTGTTTTTGGGATGCTGATCACGAATATGACACTGAAATATATCGTACTGTACCTTGTTGTTTAGGGCATTTTTGGATATGTGTCTTTGTGTGGCACGAAAAATATAAGTGTAGAACAAATTTGTTAATCAAAAATCATTACTAAATCAACCTTATTTCATGACATTAGGGGTTTTCTGAGACGCTGATCACGAATACGAGACTCAAAAATATCGTATAATCCAAACAAATTCAATTTTTGGCTTTTGTAAGTTTTATGCTAGAATTGTATTTTTCGTCCCACCAGACAAGCACTAAAAACGATAGTTACCAAAACACAGGCAAAATTTAGCAGTATGAAATATTTTCAACAAGTTTCATCGTAATCGGCGACCTAGTAAACTCATAAACCTTCGGAATTATCAAACCAAACACAACATTTTTATGTTCTAACCAATTACGTACAGTATAAAAAAAATAGCCGGGCCAGATAGGGTTTATATCTGAGATAGTCTGTTTTGGCATGTAAGAATGCCTAGAACTCCAGGTTAAACAACAAATGTATACATGCCAAAACAGATTATATCTGAGATAGACGGTTTTGGCATACAAATGTCTATAAAAACATAAAAGCAAATACGCTATATCGCACATTGCACTATGTAGATCGAAGTTTCAGTTAAAAATAGAATTCTATGACTATAACTTACCTAATGACATCATTTCACAGAAGTTCCACCAATCAGGATTCAAATGACAGGAACGGAATGTATTTTGCGTTTTTCTCAAAACTATGTAAAAATGAGATATACGGTTTTGGCTTTTTAAGTGCCGAACTACTTTGCAGTGATCAGATCCTCGTGGTTTTATTTTCACTTACATTCACATAAAGTATGTAAATTAAATAATATTGGATATAAATAGACTAATTGATAGTTGTGTTTGTTCTTGTTGTTACACAAGACAAGTGTTCTTTTTGTTGTTAATTTTCTGATGGCGCTGTCGGCGCCACCAACTAAATTATCTATGGCGCCAAACGCCAAGTCACTAATAATACTACTTTAGCATATACACCATGTCCCAAAACATAGTGTCGTAATTCAGTGACACGACACCCCCCCCCCCCCCCCCTCTCCCAATTTTTCTATGATATTTGAAACAGAGATAGTTTCACCTCCCGACCACTGACTGGGTGAGCCAGAATTTTTATTTTTGCTTTCAATCTTTAGCTACAAGCGTTTAAAAAAAGTGTCTCCGGCGATATTACAATAGTTACACCGCGGTTATTCTTCTACCTTATAGCTGTTCGATGATACCAATAGAAAGCTGGCCATGCAAGGATTCCAAATATGTAGCACAATTTGAATTTAGTTGAAAAAGGCTGAGATATGCGCGTTCAAGTGTTGCATGGTTTTGCATTTGCAAGAGGCTATTATCTTCTATTTAATAAATAAACCATATTCTGGAACATTTTGTTAATGTACGAATAGCAACGTAATAGCTATTCTTAATATTACTGTGAAAATAGTATGATTACAGATGTAATGCATTGTTATTGTTGCCCAGCTATTTGGATTAACAAAATGTTCCAGAATATGATGCATTTATTAAATAGAATAAAATGGCCTCTTGCAAATGCAAAACCATGCAACATTTGAACGCTCATATCTCCGCTATTTTTCAACGAAATTCAAATTGTGTTACATAGTGTATTTGGAATCCTTGGGCCTAATTAATATAATGAAAATGAATGAAAAGGACTAGAATTGCTCAACAGAGTGTAACCTTCATTTTAGACCTTTTCATTTATTATCCCTTCTAATGGTATAAATTTGAGTTATATTAATTTTAAAATATAAGTTTAGTCGTTTAATTTTAAATCCTCTTCTATAATACTTTTTCAAAATAAATTCTTGTAATTTTAATTGAAATAAACGTAAACTATTTGAAAAGTAAACTATTTTATTCTTAAATTGTTACTTTTTCGCTCGAATATACCCCAATATCGGGAGAAAAAGTTTCACTTTTTTCCCTAGGGAAAAAAGTAATCAATAGGATTGCATTGATTTTACTTTTTTTCCCGGCGAAAAGGTATTCAAGTAAAATTTTTTTGGTGGAATTTCTTAAATTTTATTACATATATTGAAAGAGCATCGATGTAGAAAAGGTTTGCACGTAATTTGAGCAAAATCCATTCACAAACTCAACAGTTATTGCAACTTTAGTGTCTGTGCAGCGTACACCAAAACGGAACACAATATCCAATATTGGTTTATGTAGTTAAGCGGCTCACTAGTTACGTAATAAATATTCGAGAACACTAAATAATTTAACATTGAGTAAGGCAACATCGAGAGTTGAAGAGTACAATAATTTTAGTCGCAGTTAGCAGTAAAATACTACAGTTCAATTTATTTTGTAACACTAAACTGTACTGTACGCTATGTTTTATTAAAGAATTTAGCAACAAAAAGTACCAATTTAAGAAAAAAATTACGTATTACATTGGAAAAAGACGTACAACATTTTGTTTCAATATTCTCTCGACCCTTTATTAACCTCGCTGTCGCTCGGTAAATAAAATGTCTCGAGAATAATGAAAAAAAGTTCTACTTTATTCCCATGTAATAAATAATTATATTGTAACTAGCAAAATTCGCATTGACAAGTTAATTAAAACCACTGTAATTACGTAACTAAATAACTTAAAAATATCAACTTAACTATTTGTGTGGTGATTTTTCATTATCATATTTGCACTACGATTTTTTTCGTGACCCAGAGGGCACATTTAAAATTATGTTATATTTGAGTTCAATATTTTTGTCCAAAAAACCGCTATATAGCGCAAAAAAATAATTTTTAGTGAATTACAGTATAAAAACATTTGAAAATATTAGCACGAAAAATACCTGAGATGCATGGGTGCCAGAAAGGGACCACATCAAAAAATTTACATTGTTTGCGAGAAAAGGGACCTGCGTTTTTAATTTTTTGTTTTTATTTAATTAAACGCTCATAACTTTTTAACGAAAAACGATTTATGATTACGAAGTTCGATTATACAACGGCGATGGTAATATGGGATGCAGCTGGCAAAAACAGATTTTTTGTGTGGCAATGAAAAAACTGATCAAGGATTGACGAGTGTTGTTGAACTGATCAGGAAGTCAATGTCGATGAGTTCTTGCTCAAGACTCAAACTGTATAACTCACGATCAGATGATCGCTAAACTGCGCCGGACAGCTTTACCATCAAATAAATAAAATATTGCAGCAATCGAAAGAGGAACCTTTGGGTCGCCTCCGGCTGACAGTTTACTTGCTTGCTTTGTAATACAGAGATAATACCTGTGAACCAGTGTACGAGGCTGAGATAACTCCCCCTTGAAATTAACTCCCCAGTCATCTCAGCCTAGGCAGAAAACACCCCTTAGTCGTCTCAGCTAAGGTCTGTTACACCTGAAACTTATTTTATGACCGCGATGAAAGTCCAGAAAGAGTATCCTTGCTAAAACGGAAACCCAACAATAGCAAATAAGGACAAATTATACATCATGCTGTGCTGATTGTAGTGATTTCTTTAAAGAGGTAGCTACATCACTAACAATAGAAAATTGTTCCATTTAAAAGCTTACCAAACAATTTGTTATAAATAAGGCAAACAAATAGCTCCATAAACAGAATTAAACAATTATTGGGCATTGCTAAAATAGGTGAAATGTTTGTTTGAAATTTAAGTTGTTCCGCAACATATAATTTTATAGATCTTTTGGGCAATAACAAGATAATATAGAACCCAGAAAATGTGGTTTTTGTTGATAGCGAATTTCTTTTGGGTTTTTTGTTGTTGCAAGATTGACTCGACTAATAGGAGAGGTTAATTATTTTTCTCAGGTAATACAGTAATATTATAATGGTTTGGGAATGACATCCACATTTCATTACACGATACATTATATTATATACCAAACAGACACGACACACTCAATGTTCATACGCAAACATACGGAAAATAAAAATGATGTTCAATAAAATTAACCACATATTCATATTACCCACGGTATGAGTTTATTTTATATATAAATAACAGAACGCTAAATAAAGAAACTAAAATATTTAATACATATTAGATGCGTTGTTGCTTCTTGGCTGTTCAATCTTGTCTAAATTCTTCATCATTTTTTGGTAGAGACTGCTGTACGTGTGCGCCATACTGATGAGCAATAGACGAAAAGAGAAGAAGGCGTGTCTATCCAGAAAAACTATAGCTTGTCGATAGTCAGCGACATGTGGCGACGCAGTCAGTTTGGCGACTAAATGGCCCCTGAGAAATAATAACAAACACATCAATTATATAATAATTCAATAATTGTAGTAATAATAATTTGCTGCGCACCGGAAATCACTTTTGATATCCGGTCCGATATTAAAACTTACGAAACAAGATAATAATATTATTGTTAGTTGTCTGGTATTGTTCTAATTTAAACAACAGAAATTAGAGAGTTTGGCGTAATGATCACCTTTTATATGAATTTTTTATTTAATTCGTTATTAATTAATCATCTTAAAAAAAATGCATTAAATGTCTTCCTGTCCATTTGTATCTTGAAATTAAAAACACAATCCGACATATAGTTCTGATAGATATGATCAACGCAATAGCAATGAGGATATAAAATATTAGTTGTTGTAAAACATTAATCTGCGGTAGCGGTGGGTCATTACTGATATTTGAAAAGTTTGCAACAGGAGGAGACGGAATATTTCAAAAACTCACTAGACGACGTAGACGTGCGCTACTGTATATATACAGTATGACTGAAGTTTACGACTTGTTTTCAAGTATGTAGGGCAGGGGATTCGGCCTGAGATTAAAACGGTAGACCTAAAATACTTGCCTTTTGTTATGATAAGAGGTAATCGACTCTAAACCGTCCCCACACCTCTTCTCAACATGAATCATCGTCTGCATCACCATATTCTGGATGCCAACCCCGAAGTTATTGCCATCTTCAACCTTTGGTACCAAGAGATTAACCCAAGCCCGCAAATTGGAGACATCATCTAGCGTCTCCATGAGATAATCCGAGACTATACTACTCAATTCAACGAGCTTGGTGTTGATTGGTACAGCCGCATGGATCTTCATGTGGCATTTTTTCGATTTCCCCGGCTCATCTCCACCGTTCTCTGCGGAGTCGGTGTCGTCGTCATCCGCAATGTCCGCATGGCAACAGACTGGGTCGATGACAATTTCAGCGTTTTCAAACGGCGGTTTGTAACTGGTCCATGGTTCGCTGTCTAGCAAGACAGACAGTCGGTTTATCACAGCCGGAATTCGAACCGTGAGAATTTGTCGACCTTTAGTTGACCACTGTTCATTGCGTTCTTTAAGCGCTTGGTCTTCACCACGAATATCACCCATTTTGATTGTGTTTTTTGGAGTAAAAGTGTGAAGTTAGGTTCGTCTCATTCAAGTAGGTAGTGTTAGTAGGAGTAGGCCTACGTAATGAAGTAAATATCTTATAAGTACCGGTAGCTGTGTAGTACTGTAAACTATTGTAAGTAGTAAAGTAGTGTATGGAGTACCAGTACTGTAGTAGGCCACACTCTGACACTATCTGCAGATATGCGCCGACTGTACGTACAGCTCTACAGTGTACACCTGTACACGTACTGTAAAACTGTACACGCAGACTGTTTGTATGCAGTATGACAGTCTGATTGGACAGTTTTTCTATATTGTATGGGGATGATAGGTATGTCTGTATGTTTTTTCCTTCACCCTTCCAACTTCCCCTTCAGCCTAATTAATAATTGTTCAGTATGCATTACTGCAGTATGACGCAGCTAAAATTAAATTACAGATGGCTGCCAGTATCGGCACGGTACAGTGGAGCAGTAGGCCTATATCATAGTGGTCTTACGACGTAATTATTATAATGGTACAGTTTATTGCGGTGGTATTCGCCGTAGGTGGTCGGCGCAGATAGTGTGGTCTATCAGCTATGCTTTGTGCATACCGTACTGTCTGTCTAGATACTGTAATATCTCAGTAAATGTACCGTAAATATTTTGCGACACCCTATAATACAGTATAATGCAAAATAAAACATACAGTACGAAGTTAAATTTATTTTATATTAGTTCATTATTAAAAGATTAGTAGATACTGTATATCCATTCAGTTTTTGTTTCGGCGAAATGTTTTCAAATTATTATTAAAGTTATAAAGAACCAAGATAACTATTTCATTTTACTCCGCAATAAATTTTCGCATATTACAGTATTGTATGGCCATACTGTATATCTGGCTCAAAATTCAATATGGAGTTGCAATATTTAAAAAAACGGTCAATAATGACACAGTACAGTATAATATTGACACAGTTTACTAAAAGTATATAACTATATCAAATCTACAGTATTATACACAAGTTTGATATAGTGAAAATATAATAATGTATATTGAATTGGGAGCGAAGCGAGCAGATAAAATTTTTACATTTTTTGCTTATGACACATGTCCTGTACTACAATCCCTGAACTTTCACTGATTTATCTTATTTTTACAAGAATACCCTGACATTTGCCTGACATTTCAGCGCTACCGGTTGAGTGCGTCCGGGGGAACATCCCCCCCCCATCCCTACGCCTCTGATATTAACACACTTCAGTTTAAATATTGACATACAGTTTAGATATATATAGACACAGTGCACAGTATAATATTGACACAGTTCAGTTTAGATATAGACACAGTACAGTATAATATTGACACAGATCAGTTTAAATATTGACATACAGTTCAGATATACAGTATAGACAAAGTACATTATATTATTGACACAGTTCAGTTTAAATATTGACATAGTAGTAGTACAATATAATATTGACAAACACAGTTTTTGACATTGACACAGTATATAGTACAGTATGAGATTAACACAGTACAGTATAATATTCAGGGGCTAATAAAATGGCAGCTGGCTTTGAAGTTATACTCAATATCTCAAGAACCTAGTGGTTGTAGTCTCGGCCTCCACCTCGAGGTCCCAGTTCCCATGGTCGAAACGCGTACGTGGTTAGAGAGATATGAGATATTAATTTTAAGAAAAATTACGCGATTCCTAAATTTGTACACTACCCTGTTAAAAATTACGTACAGTATGTGATGGGATTAGTCTTACAATTGCGCCAATAAAATATAAGTTATTTTCGGTAAAATAAAATTATCATTCGAGGTTAAGACCCCTAGATCCCTTCCTATAATCAATATAAAATTCAGTGCAGTGTAAATATTGACACATTGTATGGAATCCTAAAGGCAGATAGTGGCGCACTTTGACCGCAAGTGAAAATAGTGATCTTCAGCGCCAATTGACCGCAAGTGAAATAATGTATAGTTTATTGTTTTGGTTAGAAAACACCGCCACTGTAACCTGTTCCTTTCCATTAATGGTTTTAATTAAATTAGACCAATTTTTAAAACCCACTAAAAGTTATATTTTGTGTTTGCGGTCATTTCGCGCCATTGACTCCCTAAAGGGGAAGGGAATCCAATATATATATATATATGGGGTAAGTACAGTGTGATTTCCCATTCCATTCTTCTTCCCATTCCCTCCAACTGCCCAATGCTAATAATAATTATTTACTGTTTTTCTACAATACAATAAGGGTATAAATTTTTTTCAGTATTCTTTAGGCATTTTACTTACCGAGCGCCAGCGATATTACCGATAATAAAGGGTCGATATAATATTGAATAAAATTATTGTTTTAAGTTTTTATCCTATATAATGGGCAATTCCACCATTGATGTAACACTTACGTCGAAAATAAAAAGTCATCTAATCAGCATAATTTTGGTATCAAAATGACGACAAATAATGAAATTTTGAATAAAAGGGACGGATTTTTACAATTTTTGAGTGAAACAACTGGTTTTTCACTATTCAATATGGGGACATTTTTGTACGTATTTTCAAATTTGTAGAAATTAATCCACGTCATTTTTGACATAATCTTACTACCATTGAAATTGTCTGATTAAGACAGGTAATTACACCAACCGAAAATTCAACATTTATTGGAAGCTATTGCTGATAAAATTTTGAATATTGACAGTATAGCATTGTGAATTCAAATTTTCAAAAATTTTAGATTTGGCCTACATAATTATGTGAGTCCGTAACGAAAAGTACTTAAAGTTTTAATTTGGAGTACACCCCGCATGTGTATTGCACTGACAATCATTTTCCCTTGGGTTTACAACCAATCAAAACCATCCATTAGGTCGCCATGTTCTGTATTGCAGCTGAAACGTTTAAGAACAACGTTACGGACTCACAAATTTTTCGTTACGGACTCACCAGGCGGTAGGTTAGGTAAGAATCATTCTGCTTTGTATACATTATTCACTATGTAAACTGAAAGTATTCAGCTCCTTTTAGTCTGACAAGTGTCCACGAAGGTAGGTAGGTACATTCGAAAAAGTATTTTCTTACATCATCCTACTGTACGACATTCTGCATTGCGTACCGTTTAATCCTGTGGGGCGAGCCACGAAGTGAGTGAGCCTTAGCGTAGTGGTACCATTAATCAACCTGTCGTTCTGTCGTTCTGTCGTTCTGTCGTGTTCAATTTTAAACGTTAATAACTCGGCCAATCTTTGATGAAATCTATCCAAACTTGGTACACATGTTGTTTGGCAAAAGTTTAGAAAATTTCCAAGTAGAATTTCCGTGTGGCCTTCGAGAAGCTAAGATAATAGCAGTTAATTAGTTAATTAAGTTGATTACGGTGAAAACACCATTTTCAACCTGCCTTTTAAAGGAAATTAATTGTTTTACAGTATAAGATTTAAATAATTATACTTAAAAATTATACAGATGTAATCCACATACACCATTCTATTATAGTTTTTAATTAGTTCAAGTGATTTGCTTTAATAAATGTGTCTTTAATTGATCTAAAGTAATTAAGACGGCATAAAAAATTGATTCTCATTAAATACTGCTCATTTATTGGCCAACATGCTGGTACATAGATGGAAGGATGTGTGTGTAAGGGAGCCAGTTGCTGGGAATGATTTGGTCAAGTCTCTGCTGGTGTGGAGCTAGCTGGCTGGGAGTTGTAGTTGTAGACTAACAAGAGAGGAACTGTAATAGGGGCAACCAGTATTGCTATTCCAGCCCAGACAGCATTCTCTAAATCCACTATTGACTCTACTATAAATGTTGTGTTGCTCTCAGGTAAATGACAGATATAATACATAAATAGAATCCATGGCATGGCTGTTGTGTAGCCTTATATATGAAATAGTTTATTCCACAATGTATTTGTCTGGTTATTTTTTAATTGAATTTTTGTAAAGTAGTAAAATTAATGTTCTTAAAAATAATTTTATTATTTTATATGTAACCTACGAAATTAGCTACATTTTTTCGCTGCAGCTTTAAGAGTGTACATTGATTTAATATTATTTCCTTACCCATATTACTACATCGGCATACGATGCGTTGGCGTTGTATCACACATCTCCACATAGATGTATCAGCAGTTACTCGCACAGTTTCGAAACTTCGCATAGTTATAACTGTATAAAGGTCGTCAGTCTGCGTTTAGGAAAAATATTATATGACAACACAGGACGAGCGACGAGCGCAACGAGGCATATAATATGGACGAGTACTGCGTAGACTATATTCCTATAAACCATACCTGGCTGCGCCTATTGAACGCATTGGTAGTTATAAAGATCGTCAGTCTGCGTTTAGAGAATATATTTAAATACAAAACAGGACGAGCACAACGAGGCCTATAAAGAAGACGAGTACTGCGTTGACTATATTATTATATAAACCCTGGCTTCACACATTGATCGCATCCCTAGTTATTATTATTATAAAGATCGTCCTACCCTGCGTTTAAGAAATATATTTAAATTCAAAACAGGACGAACGCAACGAGGCTTATAATGAAAACGAGTACTGCGTTTATTATATTCCTATAAACCACCTGGCTTTGCAAATTGAACGTGCGATTGGAAATAAGTTCGTGCTACCCTTCCGTGGGTGGTAGATGTCGCGGTTATGTATTGGTGGGTGGGAAGGGGGGGGGGGGGGTGCAGATTAAAAGGGCTGAACACGTACTGTACCCCTTTCTTTAATTGATTGGTGGTGTGGGTAAATTTCTCAAATACTGATTTTGTGATACAGTCGCTCAGTTTTAATTTGTATCTCATAACTGGGCCTCGTGCTGCGCGAAGGCCCCACGAACGTGTCTCTTATGTCTAATACTCACATTTCTGGCGTCGAAAGGGCCAAACGGCATATATCACGGATAACAAAAATTACTGACCAAGATGGTATAGTATGATACCCTCGAAGTTCGCCAAGATTTCATGAAACGAGTCAGCGAATGATGGATTGTGATACAAAAAAATCGTCCGTTAGGCCAGGGATTACGCACAAAGTCTCAATAATTATTACCAGTGCGAAACCCCAGACCTATATCCCCCAGAGCAAACTCCAGTACTCATTTAGCTACCATTTAAGGAAGGAAGGAAGAGATGCACCCTGGCTAATAAGTCCCTTTATGGTCTTTAAAGTATTCGTGCCGAAACGAAAACTACCCTAGCCCCCATGATGGGATCGAACCCACGACCCAAGGGGAGATGTAATTTCAATGCCACCGATTTAACCAAATACGCCAAGGTGGAATAACATAAGTACATACTGTGATAGTAGTGATCGTACAGTAAATCATAAATACAACGAAATACTTCAAAATTTATTTTCCAGTATAAATAGTTTTCTGTAAACATGTTGTTAAAGAACTACAAATTGGTCATTTTACAAATTATGGTCATACTGTATGAACTTATAGGATATTAAATATAAACTTATATTCACACACCAAATATGCCTACTCAATCTCATAGATATGAATTCAGGAACACTACTAAATATATATCTAATAGTGATTCTTAAGGTACATTGTGAAAGGTATATAATTAATAAAGATATTTATTGAATAAACACCATAAACATTCTTTGGTCGTTGGTTTTTTTTTCCAAACAATATAACGAGTGCATAACGATTTCAAGTGTGAGTCCGTAACATTTTTTTCTGTGAGTCCGTAACGAATAATTTCTCTGTAAATGAGGTTCACCACCATATGTTCAATATTGTATTGGTTTGTTTGTTTTAAGTACTGTAGTTCGGTTGTTCGAGGTATAATAGTTGTGATTTGCCCGGCAATGTAATTACACCGTCCTTCTTTGCCTGTGAGTGTCCCACCGTGAACAATAAATATCATCTAAGGATTCAGCCGGTTTGGATTCAGCCTTCCATTTTCGACCCGCAAACCTTTCAATTTCTTCTCGTCGTCCCGACCGAGATTTCGATATTCTTACTCTTCAGCAACTTTGAGATATCCGAATTCGAAAATCCAGACCAGAAATAGTCAGAAACCAACTCAATTACATTATTCATAACTGTACAAAACAATCTAATAAACAATCTAGCCTAACATACAGTATCTCAAATATGTAAACATCTTCAGGTGAGAAGCACCGGACCGGTACACAGTCTGGAAAAGAACGAAGAATCAACACCCGGGTGATATGAATTATTACCCGTGTGATATTATTAATCACCCGGGTGATAATTTAATTGGCCCAGATCAGCCACCGTAAATATCAGACCATACCCCAGTAAAAAATCCCCATGCGTAACGCATTCGTGCCACATGCAGCATTCGTAAAAGGTGCGTGCAATGATATTTAAGATTCGTGAAGCCTTCGTCAATGGTTCGTCAGTCCGAATAATTTAACGAATGCGTATAGTATTCGTATCGCATGTGAGATTTCACTTGTAAATATATTCGTGGCTCATCATTCGTGGCACATGCGATACGAATGCTTAGCCACGCCACGCTTAAAATTATTCGTGGTCCATTCGTGACGCATGCGATACGCATGCAAAGCACTCTCAATTAAAGTACCGTACATACTGTAATACACTGGCCAATCACCATTCGGCAAATAATCGAACATAGTGTTATTAGTTAGTAGCTCTCCCCCTTTGTTACCAGTCAGCCAGTCCCATGTACTTTTACTATATATTTATTTAATGGGTTGCCCAGTAATTCTTAACTCCCGTTTATTATTTTGGTTCCCCATTATTTTGGTATGTAAACCTGTTCCCTTTACCAACATGCTTGATATACTGTAATAATGTAAAGGTAATGTACTGTAGGCTAGGTGAGATAAATAATGACAACATAAAACTACTTTATTAACTTAAGGAACTACAGTATGTAGGCATACTTATAGTATGTAGGCACTAGCCCCCCCCCCCCCCCCCCACCCGTAGTTTTAGCCCCTGTACGGTAGTACTCATTTCCCAAAGTTATTACAGTAGTTTTATGTTGTCATTATTTATCTCATCTGGCCTACAGTACAGTACCAATACATATTATAAAGCATGTGGCATTTTTATTAAATTGTACGTGTGTATGGTGATATTCTCACACAGTTTCTTAGGCCTCCAGGTCGAATTTGTTTAATTTGCTATAAAACGCCATTAAAAAATCTACTGATATACTGTAGCAGTTAATTACCG
>JAUCBJ010003427.1:0-30413 GCA_032718475.1 Nemertoderma westbladi | reverse complement strand
TCTATGACCAAAGCCTACTAATGTTTGGCTAAAGCCTGAAAACACAGAGGTTCCAAAGCCGGTCTTCTGGCTGTGGACAAAATACACATACTGACTCAATTCATGAGTTTCTGTATACAACCTCCAACACAGAGTCAAAAAACGCTCTGATTGGTCGACCGAACAAAGAGAGAACAAAGAACAAAGAAATGTTACACGTGGACATATCAGCTGTTAGATGTCGTCATGGTAACTACACTGTGCCAAGAGGATTTTAGCGTATTGCGACATAAAATTGCTAGTTATGTCCGCTAAAGTACACATACAGAAGAAATGGCTTTTTATGTCCACTAAAACACCGGTACAGTAAGGAAACGGCTTTTTATGTCCGTTAAACCAACTACAGAGTACTTTGCGGGAAAAATAACCAGCTAATTCCGCAAAAGCTTTTACACATTGCTTCTTTGTTTCTCAACACTATTAAAAACTTAGGTTATCCCCAAAAACTAATTAGCGATCTCGGTACAGAGAACTGTATCGCTGCGCTGAGACCACCAGGCCTCGATACGCTGATTATGCTGGGAGGAAACATAACGGTGAGCGTTTATATTTTGATGTAGAAAGGCTTGAATAGAAGCAGCGATACAGTTTTCTGTACCGAGATCGCTAATTAGTTTTTGGGGATAACCTAAGTTTTTAATAGTGTTGAGAAACAAAGAAGCAATGTTATCGGGGCAGTTATTTGAACGGATCACATTTAACCACAGTATCTTGCGGCTATAACCATCAATACAGCCGTGAATAGGGAACCCCCAGGGTTTGAGCTTGTCATACCCCAGGTTGGAATTCATGCTGCAAAACTCGGACGCGTACCTGCGCGTTCATGCATGAATTCCAACCTGGGTCGTACCCATCTATATGCCAAGTATAGTTGGGTCCTCGACTGTAATATAGCCTTCTTTTGAGTTTGTGGCGTTTACGTAGTTCAGTCCCATCAGGGTCAATCTCTTTTAGAAGTTTCTGTACTAACAGACGTGGAACAACTACTCCCTGTAAACGAAGCGCGTGCCAAACAGTGCGGTATCCTGCAAGACTCCCTGGTCCTTCAATTACATTCTTTATTCTCTCACGAATTGCCTCTTCAGAGATCAGATGCAGATGATTATTTCCTCTACGTCTATATAAACCATAATGTAGTAGGCGCCTTAGCAATGTCCTAATACTCAAATTTAAACCGAAAGCGTGTAAAAATGTTACAATTTCTTTATACGAAAATCCACAATTAAAATAATGAGTGATAAGTTCCTCTTCAGATGCCATATTACTCTGTGCCGGTACCTAATGTAATGGGGGTGTAGGTTGAATAAATGCAAAGTTGATAATAAGGAATAAATGAATAATGAATATAATAATGTTGATAACATAAATGTTAATGTTGATAACATAAATGTTAATGTTGATAACATAAATGTTAATGTTGATAACATAAATGTTAATGTTGATAACATAAATGTTAATGTTGATAACATAAATGTTAAAGTTGATAACATAAATGTTAATGTTGATAACCTAAATGTTAATGTTGATAACCTAAATGTTAATGTTGATAACCTAAAAGTTAATGTTGTAAATGTTAAGTGAACCTAAATGTTAATGTTGATAACCTAAATGTTAATGTTGATAACCTAAATGTTAATGTTGATAACCTAAAAGTTAATGTTGATAGGGTAAATGTTAATGTTGATAGGGTAAATGTTAATGTTGATAGGGTAAATGTTAATGTTGATAACCTAAATGTTAATGTTGATAACCTAAAAGTTAATGTTGATAGGGTAAATGTTAATGTTGATAGGGTAAATGCTAATGTTGATAACCTAAATGTTAATGTTGATAACCTAAATGTTAATGTTGTTTTATAAATGTTGTATGGCTGTCACTTATGGGCCACCGTAGGTTCTGGTACTGTAATGGTGGCAGTTGTAGGGTTTGGGTTACCGGCTGACCGGCAACCGCTACTTCTCAGTATAATCTCAGTAATAATAAATAATGCAGTAATGGGAAGAAAATGCAGTGTTGGAGGTTGTCGTACTGGATACAAGCCGATTCAGAGTGACCCTCTACAAGTAAAAGAAAATATTCCAGTATATACAGTAGGTTTCCAAGTGACAATGCTCTGTGTCAGCTCTGGATTGAACGGCTACCTAATATCGTTAATATCACAGATATTACAGTGAACATGGGAGTCTAGTCAACACTGAACACTGAAAGAACACAGAAAGACAGTGCGAGGGGTGGCAGTGGTTCCAACAGGACCTCCGCCTATGTTTCTGGATGTACCACCAATATGGGGCCATATGGGGCCAAGTAAATGGGATAAAGGTTGGCGTCAATCCGTAACTGACAAAACAAGCTCAGGTCTATCAGAAAGTTATAGCGGACTTGTAACTTTGTGTCAGTTTCTACTGACAACGAATCTGCCAGTGAGGCATCCGCACCATTACGTTTGTCTTGGTGAACTATACAGACGGATGATATGGAGGCTTACTTTGGCCACATTCAACAATCCCATGGTGGGAACTATTACGTGTCTGTACAGCAAGTTGTGGAGACGGCCCATATACTACTACTACTACTACTACTAGGATCGGCATGCTGCATTGCAGCTGCATTTTTAGGAATGCTGTGCCAGCTTGTTGACAAAATTGCACCGCCACTACTCCCTATCACCCATGACATTTGCTAGATGACATTTGCTAGTTCACTAAGGCCTGTTACTTACCTTTGAATGACTTTGGAGACATTCTCTAAGGCCTGTTACTTACCTCTGGATGACTTTGGAGACGTTCTCTAAGGCCTGTTACTTACCTTTGAATGACTTTGGAGACGTTCTCTAAGGCCGGTTACTTACCTTTGAATGACTTTGGAGACGTTCTCTAATGCCTGTTACTTACCTCTGGATGACTTTGGAGACGTTACCCAAGGCCTGTTACTTACCATTGAATGACTTTGGAGACGTTCTCTAAGGCCTGTTACTTACCTTTGAATGACTTTGGAGACGTTCTCTAAGGCCTGTTACTTACCTCTGGATGACTTTGGAGACGTTCTCCAACGCCTGTCACTTACCTCTGGATGACTTTGGAGACGTTATCCAAGGCCTGCTACTTACCTTTGAATGACTTTGGAGACGTTACTAGGATCGGCATGCTGCATTGCAGCTGCATTTTTAAGAATGATGTGCCGGCTTATCGACAAAATTGCACCGCCACAACTCCCTATCACCCATGACATTTGCTAGATCATCCGCATCTTCAAGGCCAGTGTCCTTTAAGATGCGTCTCAAGAACGTCATGTACTGTCCATCATGCTTATTCACTCCATGAGGCTGCCAAAGTACAAGATTATGCACTGGTTGGTCCTCACGGCGAAAGCAATGTCCTGCAAAGCGGAGGCGATTATGTTCTAGTGTCAAGCTTGGGGGAACCAATGAGACACCTCCAATGTTATATAGTGTCTGGTTGGAGATGTGTGCATTGTACTTGACACAATGAACCCGGCGTAGCATTCTTGTGAATGTGCCATCCAAAGATTTGGTGTCCTCAGCAGTTAGAGCCCAGCATGGACTCCCATAGAGGAGTACTGGAACTACTGCAGCTCTAAATAACCGGACCTTAAGTTTCCGATTAATTCTCGGTGACTTCCAAATCCTGGAAAGCCTATTCAAGGCTGTCTATGCCTTTCCCTTACGTATTCGAAGGTCCTCACCTGACTTCCGGATCCATGATCCCAGGTAACAGAAGTCATCCACATGCTCAAGCATACCATCTTTTGAGCTTATGCTCATCCGATCAGAGACTTGCTGAGGACTTTCAAAGTTAACTGTCAAAATTTTGGTCTTTCTGGAGTTAATAAAAAGACCAACACTAGAAGCAGCATGTTCTAATGAGCTGAGGAGCCGTTAGGCTCCCTCTAGTGATTCTGAGAGTACTCCTAAGTCATCAGCAAAGTCTAGATCAGTTAGGTACTTGGCAGGATTTCCTCGACTTCTGGAGCCAGTAGGTGGAGTTATCATCACCCCATCATCATTATGATGATCCAAGGACATGCGTAGAACATAGTCAACAACAATTATGAACAAGAATGGTGCAAGTGTGTCTCCCTGGAGGACGCCCAGGGAGCATATAAACCAACAGGTTGATGCCATCAATGATGCTGACGACAGCAGGTAATCATCCCAGGCATGGAGATCGATCAACTTGCTTGCTGGTCGAAAAAGCCAACCAACCACCAAGGTTAAGGCTGAATCACCAGCCGATCGCCTCAATGGTTGGAAGGCCCACTTTGAAAAGCTCCTCAATAATGACAGGGTATTGCCTGATAACTTTATAGAAGTAAAAGTGTCTGAGTCTGTACTCCCAGATATTCCCATTGGTGATATCTCCTTTGCAGAAGTGAAGGCTGCTGCAAAGAGCATTAAGACCAATCGTGCCAGTGGAGTAGATGGTCTTTAAAATACCTGAGTGTTTAAAGCTCATCTATCCCATCATAGTAGACATGTACTAGATTTAGACATTGTTCTGCCACAGTCTCTTCACCATTGTGAACTTTGTTCCATCGAGGTAGACTTTAGTTATGCCGATCGGGATGTCATTGATAATTTAACTATTGATCTCGTCAATGATACATCAAACCAATCCATGGCGCTTGTATACATTGCCGGATACGTGGTGAAATCGTTTCCTAAGTTTAAGTGCAATTATGGTGAAGATTATCTTTCCGATGACGAAACGTCTAAGAAATACCTATTTATTACGGAGCTGAATCGTGGTGGCCTTATCTATCCAACTGACGAGTTAGTTTCCTTATGTTTACTCGGTTACAACTTTTTTTGTCAGACGACTACGAACATTTGCAGAATCAGCTTCTTATCAGCACTGAAACAAATTGCAGCCGCTTACTTCGCAGATATTTTATCCAAATTAAAATTATGAAATCTCTGATTTACCAGCTGAAATAGTGAAATTACTTATTACCTAATAAATAATAATAAATAAATAATACCAGAATAAATATCTTCATTATTTATTATTATCTCTGTAAATGCAAATCTTTGTACACTGCTACATTGCTGTACTGCATGTGTAATATTACAGGAAGCCTATACAGCGGCTATAAACCATCGGCCCACGCTAATTTCAGCAATCCGCTCGCTGCATGACCTGTTATTTAGTACACCTTGATCTCACTATACCCAACACCAAGATTTTCTATTTTCTGTCTATTGCTGTATTGTTATTCTATTTGCAATGGCCGAAAACAACGCCCTCTCTTTAAAACTCCCGACGTTTTGGCCACTGGAACTTGAGGTCTGGTTTTTACAAGCCGAGGCACAATTCGCCACACCACCTATTACCACTGACGACACACGTTATCACTACTACGTGGTCGCTATCTTAGACCAAAGTGTGGCTAGCTGTACAGCTGTATGCATGGTGGAAAGTGGAAACTATCTCTATGTCGGTCTCTGATGGTACACAACAGTAAATATGGAGATAACGCCAAGAACACATCAGAACCAGGGAAACGCCCCAACCAGCCACTAGTGGTGCGAGAGCAGCTGGTCTAAAATTCCACCTCGTACATCTAGGATAAGAACGCTGGGGACCATTTCCTTGTGGACTCCGGGTCAGAAGTTTTTCTAGCAAACCATCATGACTGCCGTACTAAACCGCACACAAACTCTCTCGTCACTGCAAATGGGAAGCCCCAATAAAACTTACAGCACAAAAATTATACCTTTAAACTTCATCGTATAAACGGGGAATTTAAACTCGGTGACGTTTCCCTAGAGAGAGGAGCCTTCAGGTTTCCTCCGGTGGTTCATGTTGCACCGATAAGAATGTATAGTGGATCGCTATTTGGGGGGCAGCACCCCCACATGTAACCTCACATTTTGGTGTCTCTTGACCCTAAAGTTGGGTGAAAATCATTTTTACTGATACTAAACATCGTCTCAAGCTGTTTAACAATAGCCAAATCAAATATTTATAAATTAAAATATAGACACCATTTAATCTTTCTATATCCATGGGCTAATTCATTTATTGGTAACTAATATTTAGAAGTTTTAAATAAATATTAAATTACTTAAATTATCGATATATTTATTTTTATTTTACCCTATATTCTATCGTTTTGGGACAAGAGTCACGAAATATCACCCAAATTCGTGATCTAAATTTTTCGACCAGATCTGTATTCTGGCCCAGGGTGTCGGACGGCTCCTCTATATTTTAGGTTCATTTGTTAGTTTATGGGGCGAGCCACGTTAGTACAGGTGAGCCTTATGGTAGGAGTATAATTAGTGGACCCATCTGTTGTCGGAAATGTTTGAACGCTAATAAGTCGGTCAATCGTGGTTGAAATGGAACCAAACTCGGTACACATGTAGTCTATAAAAAATTTATAAATTATACAAAATTTAAATTATATTATAATTCATAATTTAAATAAAATAATAATAAGTGCTATTTCACATAAACACGTATTTATAAACGCGGTATGGGCCTACGGCCCCAGCCTACTATAATATATTATTACATAGCGCAGAAGAACAGTGAAAATTCAATTGCTTAGTTATAAGATACAAATTACATATTTTAGGTGTGGAGGCGACCCAATCTGTAGTAATATTAAAACTTACCTTATGCCGATAGTACTGTATATCAAATCAACATTTTTTTTACCTTACTGTAATCAACTTAATTAACTAATTAACGGCTATTAGCTTAGCTTCTCGAAGGCCACACGTAAATTCAACTTGGAAAATTTCTAAACTTTTGCCAGACTACATGTGTACCAAGTTTGGATAGATTTCATTGGTATTTGGCGAGATATTAACGTTTAAAGTTGGACATGGTAGAACAACAGTGGTAGCCGTATGCTAAGCTCGTTTACTTTTGCGGCTCGCCCCACAACCTACCATTCATTACCTTTGTTAACGTATTGGCTATAAAATTTATTAAGAGCTTGTTCCTGTTCCTTTCCACCATATACGACCATAATAACCCTTGTGATTTTAAAACGGTTATAATATTTAATTGCGCAATCTTTCTCTTAGAAATGTTAATGTCCGTCACGCCAGACTTGTATAAGATGACGACATTGCCTCTAATGTTTACTTCACTGCCTAGCAACCACTATATTAATGGGCATTTATTGGGACCAGAATTAGGAAACCTCACGATATTTCCGTCTACTTTCGCAATCGGTTAGGAATGTTTTAGTTGAGCCAAGTTTGATTATTTGTACTGTAAGTGTAGTAGTAGGTGTAGGGATTACTGTAGGTAGATAGAGTGATATGTATTAATAAACAATATCATTAGTAATAAAATAATAATAATATAATAAGTTAGAATAATTTCACAAAGTTATATTACAATTAATCATATATTCTATTGGCCTATCTAACATTGTTTTAAATTAACTATAAATTATATTTTTATAACGGAATTTAAAAAGTTAAAAGTTTTTCCATTTTACAACTCGTCCCTTTCATTTTCAAACAACCTAAATGACCAAATTGACTTTTCCTGTAAAACGGCATTTTCGATTCTAATTTTGTTTGAAAGTAATATTCCAGGATTTTGGTCTTATTTACTTTTTAAATCCATTAAATGTAACGATTTTAATGGTATTGGAATTATGTAACTTATTAGGTAGGAAACAATGTATAGGGATATAGGTTGTTTAAAAAAAAATATTACATTTTTTACAATGATTACTCAAAAAGCATTAAAACCCTTAAGACAAATTCGATTGTTAAGTTTTAAAAATATAAAGCAAATCTCCCCCTATCATAATAAACAACAATTCTAGCTTCTGATACGTTGTTTCCAATTTTATATCAACTTTTCCCGGGCTTACTCTATTTATAATAGTAAAATGTATTATACATTATAGGTTGATTTAAAAAACATTTCTTTATAATGCGGTCTGCGGTCTATACAAAACTGGCATATAGGTGGTTTTAAAACCATAAATATCTCAGTTATACGTGGGAGTATGGCCTTCTAAAGTGAGTTAATCGGATTCAGAATACATTTTAACATAAAGAAATGCAGCAATCTCCATTTAGGCAAAAATGGCATATAGGTGGTTTCAAAATGAATGGGACGATTTATGTAATATATAGGCATAGAATAGGCCTGCACAGTTAGGAATTACACACTGGTTCATACGGGCCGAACTGGTTCTTAAAAAGTTTCGCGTTTCATTCGGCAAGTTTTTCGAAAAGTTCGCTTTTGTTATTTTTGTGATGTTTTTTGTCCCAAATATAGCATAATAGGTTATAGTTTTCGGTAAATATGCTATTAAGATAAATTCTATAAGATTCGCTCATTCTTAATAAAACAATTTTCTACATCGCATAATTTTAGTTCATTTTAAATTCTAACACTTAGTTTTGGCACTTAGAATCACTTAGAAGGATAATTGAAGAGTTATCAAAAAAGAAAGACAGGCATCTGGCTGTTATCTTTGTTGACTTCTTCAAGGCATTTGATTCAGTCTCTCGCTCACGTATGTTCAGCATACTTTCATTATATGGGATTCCTGATGAAATTATTGCAGCAATCAGATTAGTATACGATGGTTCGACAACATTTGTATCTACTGTTGATGGTGACACAGAACCATTTGAAGTGTTATGGGGCGTCCTCCAGGGAGACACACTTGCACCATTCTTGTTCATAATTGTGGTTGACTATGTTCTACGCATGTTCTTAGATCATCATAATGATGATGGGGTGATGATAACTCCACCTACTGTCTCCAGAAGTCGAGGAAATCCTGCCAAGTACCTAACTGATCTAGACTTTGCTGATGACTTAGGAGTACTCTCAGAATCACTAGAGGGAGCCCAACGGCTCCTCAGCTCATTAGAACATGCTGCTTGTAGTGTTGGTCTTTTTATTAACTCCAGAAAGACCAAAATTTTGACAGTTAACTTTGAAAGTTCTCAGCAAGTTTCTGATCGGATGAGCATAAGCTCAAAGGATGGTATGCTTGAGCATGTGGACGACTTCTGTTACCTGGGATCATGGATCCGGAAGTCAGGTGAAGACCTTCGAATACGTAAGGGAAAGGCATGGGCAGCCTTGAATAGGCTTTCCAGAATTTGGAAGTTACCGAGAATTAATCGGAAACTTAAGGTCCGATTATTTAGAGCAGCAGTAGTTCCAGTACTCCTCTATGGGAGTCCATGCTGGGCTCTAACTGCTGAGGACACCAAATCTCTGGATGGCACATTCACTAGAATGCTACGCCGGGTTCATTGTGTCAAGTACAATGCACACATCTCCAACCAGACACTATATAACATTGGATGTGTCTCATTGGTTCCCTCAAGCTTGACACTAGAACAAAATCGCCTCCGCTCTGCAGGACATTGCTTTCGCCGTGAGGACCAGCCAGTGCATAATCTTGTACTTTGGCAGCCTCATGGAGTGAATAAGCATGGTGGATAGCCTATGATTTTCTTGAGACGCATCTTAAAGGACACTGGCCTTGAAGATGCAGATTGTTCTAGCAAATGTCATGGGTGATAGGGAGTTGTGGCGGCGCAATTTTGTCGACAAACCGGCACAGCATTCTTAAAAATGCAGCTGCAATGCAGCATGCCGACCCTAGTAGTAAATTCTAACAGCAATTATTCCTACTTAATTAACATAAGACGCTAATAATTATGGAGATATTTGTGTGATACTGTTATCTTTATGTTAATTTCATGTGATAAGAATGTTATTTCCAATTTTTGATGTTAATTTATGTAAAAAATTTGTGTTACAGTATAAACGCATTCAGAAAACTAGCAGTAAGTGTTGTTGCCAACAGTAATAAAAAGTTCGGTTTTATTCAAACCAAATTGTGTTATTTTATTTACAATACTGAGGGGTAATATTTATTATTTTCACTCAACAGTTTGCAGTTTTATGTGGAAGAGCCGCTTATAATGTGTTATACTTATAACAAGAAATTGCTTTTAAAATTTTTCTTTTATAATAAATTTGTGTTAACAATACCAAACATATAAAAGAGGTCCGAAAGAGCATTATTATTAATTATTATTATTACTGCACTTATAAAAATTACTTATTAATATTATAATGATCCATAATCTAGCCTAATTTCCGCATCCCCTGGAAAGATTCCACGTGGAAAGATTTTGAGCTCAACTTTTTCAGAAACTTTGTGAAAAACTCAGGTTGCCGATAATGTTGCTTTGTGTAAACACGAAGTTGATGTAGAAAAGTACTACCGATTTAAGTTTCTAGTTGCTGATCAGGTTGTCCAAAAAGTTTCCACTTGTAAACCCGCAACCTGGTAGGAAGATCATGCGTTATCTATCCTGGTACGGGCTCCAAGGAAGCTAGCATGGGTCCACGTTAACTAATTCTACATCTATGAATAGCAGTTTAGATTAGAACTCGTGGTATACATACAGTTAGTAGCTCTGGGCCCAAGGTAAAATACGTAATTTCATAATAATTACTTATTAATTAAATTACTTGTTAATAATAACTAATATTAGTTAATAATTACTTTTTTTAATTATATTTCTATGATGTCCATTTATAGAGTATTAATTAGTTAAATATTGTTATTCACTTTATTTCTGTTATAAATTAATAATCATTGGTTATTATGATATATTTATATTATTATAAACATAATAATATAGTGAACCATGCAGTCAGCGCCACCTAGCGACCAACCTAGCGCATTGGATTTCTTTCTTGGAGAAAGTGACAACGAATCGATAGGTTCCGAGTTGGATAGCGGAAGCAACACAAGTGGGAAAAACGCGTTGGAGATAGTGAAATGGATCAGCCATAAGGGTTCCGGGTACAACTATGGTCTTCCTAATACAACCCCCCATAACCGAATAGCCAACCAGCAAACAGCCGCTGCACGGCAGCCAAGTACCAGCCAATCAGAGGATCGAATACAGGTGGGTTGACGGCTCCTCAGTGGGTAGAGTCGTAAAGCGGCTGATGTGGAGGGCCCCGTGTTCGAATATCATTAAACCATTCTGTAGCTACAAATCAATTAGTTTATATTAACCTGTTAACTACAATTTACTTTCAGTTTAAATTTTTGTAAATAATATTTGCATTATTTACCTAGGTAAATGGAGATTATTGCTCTTCAATCAGTCACTACTTTGCACTGTAATAGGGCCTAAATTCTATTCTGGGCATTTTATTTATTTAATGAGTAGCTACGACAAGTAAGATGTCATCAAGTAATTAATTAATAATCGTCATATAAATAATTATGTAGAATAGTTGTTTATTGAATAGTAGGGGCCTAGTTGAATACTGTTTATTTATTAAATACAATAAATGGCCTGCCCTGCAGGCTGAAACTGATGCAAATATCTGTACATTTTTTAAGGTCTATATCTCAGCTATTTCTCAACCATATTAACAGTTATTTACAAATACCTTCCAATTGGTATCAACAAATCAAAATGAGGACGAAGAATAATTGCGGTTCGAGCTGCGACCGGTGCAATGTTAAATTACTTATTAAACAATAAATATTTTAATAATTATAATAATGGATGAATTTAACAATAAAATTACATATTGTACGATAAATAAAGCAACGTTATTTTCCTTTTTGCCCCTCTATCTGACTTATTTACCTCCCTCGCTGCACTCGGTCGGCCAGATCTCGGGACGAACGGTAAATAAAGCATATTTATTTACCGTATAATAAATAGTTATTTTGTACTTCTAAACATCGTTTGGGTTGTTTAAGAATAGCCAAACCAAATATTTTTAAATTTGGCCCCAAAATGGCTTTGTAATGGCCAAAAGTGCTTTTTTGCGCCAAAGGCTATTTTTCCACCAATATTTGTTGGAATTTTTGTGTACAAAATGTCAACTCGTTTCAGTTAAATTGGCGGAGAAATAACCTTTTTCATGAAAAAAAGTTACTCTGAGATATGGGTGTTTAAAGTTTAAAGGAACAATTCAAACCTTCCCGTTATTTTAAATAATGCAATTTTTCTATTATCAACAATAACTTTGTCAAAAATGAATGAAATTCAACGAAATTTTTCATGCTTGCTAAACATATAACTAGCAAAATAACGATTTTATACATATCTGTACCGTGAGAGCCTTTTTTATGAAAAGGGCCCCGTACAATTGTTAAATATAGTGCTGCTCGAAGGCTTGTCAAAAATCACACTAGCTCTTACGTTTTGGGTAATAACTTGAGTTTGAGAAAAGATATGAGAAAACTGCTTGCAGATTTGAAATCTCAATTAAATTTAGTACATGATAGAATACAAAAAGTTTTTTGTCTATTTCCGTAATAGGGGGGTGCTACCCCTCTCCCCCCTTAACCACTGTCCACTCACTATTATTTCATTTGTTTAATTCTGTTAACTCAATTAATCATTGTTTATTTATAGGTTTGTGTTAGGAAGCGCCCCCTATCGTTACGAGAAAGAAGATCCCTAGACCCCGATATCGTCAATGTCGAAGAAGATAACGTGGTGCTGGTGAGCGAACAGAAGGTCACCGTTAATCTCACCAAGTATCTACAGCAGCACGAGTTTGCGTTCGACGTGGTATTCGATGAGTCGTGGACCAATCAGATGGTGTTTGAGAGAACGGCGAAACCGCTGGTGCAGAGCGTTCTAAATGGCGGGAAGTCTACGTGTTTCTGCTACGGGCAGACTGGAGCCGGTAAGTCTATCTTCTTCAAATAAAGGGCCAATAAGTTGGGCACACAGGGGACAATAAGTTACCTGTTTCTGCTCTTTCCGCGAAGCTTACCTTATTATGATCAAGCAAAGGCAAACATGGGGCGGTAATAGGTAGAGTCTATTTGTGGGGCGAGTCAAAACTACGAGCCATTAGCGAACTGTTATAATTAAGGCCGTTTTCGAAAAGTCTGTGTGTGTCATCAGCTTTTGCTGCACGAACGAAGGCCCCACTCGTGTTTCGTGTTTCTCGTACACACAGACATATTGCAAGGAAGTCTACCTGTTTCTGCTACGAGCAGCTTTGGGCCGGTAGGTCTACCTATTTCTTCTATAGACAGGTAGGTTGTTATAGACTACTTAGAGGTAGACTTACCGGACCCAGTAATATAGACAACCTGTTTTTGATATAAGCTTTTGTTTAGGTAATAATCTTTTATTTTGTTCAGGTAAGTCTTACACTCTGTTGGGAGAGGTGAAGAAACGAGTTCCAGGTCTGTTTATGTTAACCGCCAAATCTCTGTTCGGCACCCTCAAAACGAAACACCGACCCGATAGACCTCAAGTCTGGATTAGTTTCTTTGAGATCTACTGCGGACAGCTGTTTGACCTCCTTAATTCCCGGGCCAAGCTACAACCGAGGGAAGATGGAAAGAAAGAGGTAAAATATTACAAGCAACTTATTGAAGACCTCAGAACAACAAGTAGCTAAGTCAATTTTTGGAGAATTCTTATAAAGTTGCAAAGTCATCACTGTACCTTACGCCAAATTTATCACTAAGATTTAGAGGAAAATGTTTTGGAAAAGCTGATTTCAGAGTAGCTAAGTCACTATGTTTGAGACTAATCAAGAGACTTAGAGTGTAACAAAACAAGTAGCTAACTCACAAAATAGCTACAACTTAGCTACCTTTTGTCCCAACCATACCAACTTAGATCCTTGTTGCACGAACCTGCCATTATGACATGATAAATTAATTAATAAGTTATTTAATTATTCATTAATTAACTTAAGGGGGGGGGGGGGGGGGGTACTGGCTTGGTTTTCAACATTTTGAAATACATAGGCCTATAATATAGATTGTCTCTCGGTCTGTCTGTCGGTCTGTCTGTCGGTCTGTCTGTCAGTCTGTCCGTCAAAAATATAACGAATCACATTAGCTAATTAAAATTTTCGCTAATGGGGTTTTCCTGGTCAAGGATTTCATTTCCGAGGTCAGTTTTCACTCTTCAGCCTATCCAGACTGTCTGTCGGTCTGTCTGTCCGGCTAGTCTGTACATCAAAAATATATGGAATCACATTAGCTAATTAAAATTCTCGCTATGAGGGTTTTCCTGGTCGAGGATTTCATTTCCGCTGTCAGTTTTACTTTTGACCTTATCCAGACTGTCTATCGGTTTGTCTGTCAGTCAGTCTGTCCGTCAAAAATATAAGAAATCACATTAGCTAATTAAAATTCTCGCTGTGGGGGTTTTCCCGGTCAAGGTTTCATTTGATCTACTTATTTAGTCTGTAGTGCAAGGCAATAATAAAAAAAAATTAAAGTTAAAAAAAAACTTTAAACTCGATTTAATCAGAACTAGCATTTTCTACCAAACCCCTTTTCTACTGCCACCGCCACATATACTACTGGACCATAAACCGAATATAGAAAAAAGTGCAAGATACATTTTGGGTGGACTATATTTAATTGTAAAATTTTCACAAAAAAGTTCATTTATCGGCCAGAGCCAAAATTTATATTTTTGACTTAAAATGCTACTCCTTTCCCTTACGTATTCGAAGGTCCTCATCTGACTTCCGGGTCCATGATCCCAGGTAACAGAAGTCGTCCACATGCTCAAGCATACCTTCTTTGAGCATATGCTAATCCGGTCAGAGACTTGCTGAGGACTTTCAAAGTTAACTGCCAAAATTTTGGTCTTTTTGTCGTTAACACAAAGACCAACACTAGAAGCAGCCTGTTCTAATGAGCTGAGGAGCCGTTGGGCTCCCACTAGTGATTCTGAGAGTACTCCTAAGTCATCAGCAAAGTCTAGATCAGTTAGGTACTTGGCAGGATTTCCTCGACTTCTGGAGCCAGTAGGTGGAGTTATCATCACCCCATCATCATTATGATGATCTAAGGACATACGTAGAACATAGTCAACAACAATTATGAACAAGAATGGCGCAAGTGTGTCTCCCCATAATACTTCAAATGGTTCTGTGTCACCATCAACAGTTGTCACAAATGTTGTCGAACCATCGTATACTGAATAATTAGGGCGGTGCGTCTTTTACTTTTTTTCAATTTCATTGTTCTACCGGTGCACAAAAGTTGCCAAATGGTATAAAATTAAGAAAAAAAAAGTTTCTCTAAATTTCATCGATATCTTGACGGATCCCAAGGGGGTTGAAATTTTGAGCCTTCGCGATGCACCACAATGAAATTTATAATAATATAACACTTTGATGAAAGATCAATTACGCAAGAATGAGCTTCCTTCATGCATCAAATGTCATCAAATGGGTCCTAACTTAGTTAGATACCAAAATTTTTAATTTTGGATCAAGGGAACTAGTGCCACAGGCACGTGGCCAGAACCTACCCTTTGGCACAAGTGACGATTATTCTCAATTTGTGAGATGGACAACTTTTAGTACACCTACTGCAGTAATAGTATGCTCATTAGAACCACAATGACCGATTTAGTGGGGGTAGTCACCTTCAAAACAAACGTAGAGCGAATAGTTCTTGAGATATCGCAGAAAATGTGAAGTACGGCACAAGTCTACATTACCACCTTGAAGCGATATGGGCAAATACACTAACAATGATACTTTGAATTATCTAAAGGCATCAAAAATTTACGCATCACTGAACAAATTGATTTAGTGTATACAGACACCTTCAAAATGAAAGAGTAGTGATTAGTTCACTATAGTTTTTGTACAAAATGGGTCAACTCAATCTCAATATTAAGTATCAATAAATTGGTGGACATCGTTTTGACATTTTGTAAAATAGCTCAAGAACTACTGACTCTCCTCTTATTTTAAAGGTGTCTATACCCACTACATTGATCATTTTCTGTGATGTGTCTATTCTTGATTCCTTGAGATAATTCAAAGTATCATTGTTAGTATATTTGTCCATATCGCAACAAGGCGGTAATGTAGACTTGTGCCAGACTTCACATTTTCTGCGATATCTCAAGAACTATTCGCTCTATGTTTGTTTTGAAGTTGTCTACCCCCACTAAATCGGTCATTGCGGTTCTAATGAGCATAATATGAATGCAGTAGGAGAACTCAAAGTTGGCCATCGCGAAAATTGAGAATAATCGTCACTTTCGCCAAAGAGTAGGTTCTGCCCATGTGCCTGTGGCACTACTTCCCTTGATCCAAAAATCAAAATTTTGGTTTCTAACTAAGTTTGGACCCATTTGATAACATTTGATGCATGCAGGAAGTTATTTCTTGAGTCATTGATCTTTCATCAATGAGTTATATAGTTTTAAATTTCATTATGGTGCATCGCGATGGCTCAAAATTTCAACCCTCTTGGGATCCGTGAAGATATAGACAAAATTAATATAAATTTTTTACCATTTGGCAACTTTTGTGCACCGGTAGAACAATGAAATCGAAAAAAAGTAAAAAACGCACCGCCATAATACTGATCTGATTGCTGCAATAATTTCATCAGGAATCCCATATAATGGAAGTATGCTGAACATACGTGAGCGAGAGACTGAATCAAAGGCCTTGAAGAAGTCAACAAAGATATCAGCCAGATGCCTGTCTTTCTTTTTTGATAACTCTTCAATTATCCTTCTAAGTGCCAAAATGGGCTCCATGGTCCCACGACCTTTACGGAACCCATTCTGATTTCCACGGAGCAGTCTCTCAATGGGATCCCTGATGCGATTTAATAGAATTCTATTGTATAGCTTCGCAGCAATCGAGATCAATGAGATTCCCTAAAACAACCATACAGTGTTAGGTTGCCCTTCTTGGGAACTGGCACCAACTTATTTGTTTTCATTTCTTGTGGGACTCTTGTTGTTCGGTACATGTCTACTATGATGGGATAGATGAGCTTTAAACACTCAGGTATTTTAAAGACCTCAGGAGGAACACCATCTACTCCACTGGCACGATTTGTCTTAATGCTCTTTGCAGCATGTAATCGTTTTATTTCGGAATATTAAAAAAGCTATCAGTTTTTAAGATAGAATATAATATAAATATACAATAACAATAATTGATACAATACCTATAATATACACAAAACAATTATAATATATATTTTACTCTCTATCTAACCGTTTACACCAATAATCTATCTAACCCCCTTTCCTCACCCCCCTCTCCTATACATATTCTCTCATCCACATCATCACAGCTGGATAACTTCTCACTACATACACACTCGTTTACAAACTAATTATCAAATCACTTTATACTAATCATATACTCTACTCACTGTTACCATTATAATAGTGATCATATATAGTCGTCACCTTCAAGGCAGAACCCCCTAAGTAGATTTTTGTAGTTCGGAGATGTTCGCGCTTTCAGACCTTTGGCAGTTTAACCCGCCAAATTAGGATGTCTTCTAGATAATAAATCACCTTTAGTCTATGACAAGTATTTAATTTACTACACTAGTCGAAACCAATCTGTGCGCGATCATTCACCCGCTGGATATACCCGGGAGATTGGGTTCGACGGCTTAATTTTATTGCTATGTAAGCCTAATGTATTATTCGACTGACAGTATTATATAATCTCTGACAATATTATTCACCTTCGGGAAATATTAACAGTTCCTTTAGGACGTGGCGCTCTATCTATACAAACAGAGTTATGACTTAAACTACTCACAACGATATGGCTTAGTTACAATTCACATATATGGCGCATTCTTTAGGAAATGCTTCGTTATCAGTCTCACTCATACACAATGCTGCACAATACTGCACACTGATCTGCCGATCTTCACTGATTTTAGTCACATATAAAAGGAACACGGACCGAATCATGTAGGGTCTATCAAATAACATTAGATTCACTTCAAACCACTCAACATAGGTCGCAATCATTTATCTGTAACCTTTCTCTCTTACCTTCGGTATATCAAGAATATTGGGTTTCGGGGTTATTTGTCGTTATTCCAAATATAATAATTCATCAACCATATTATGAAGAACTGACAGTAAATAGCAGTATAACAATATAAAAGTATGCACAGTGTTACACAGTATGCAGTGTATGCAGTACTGCAGTATGCAGATAACGGATATATGTCCTTATAATTAAGCCTACTAGTGTAGGACTAAAAACTGAAAACACGGAGGTGCCAAAAGCCGGTTCTTAGGCTCTGGGCAAAACATAACACTGAACTACTGAGTTTCTGTATACACCTCCAACACAGAGACAACAAACGCTCTGATTGGTCAACCTGAACAACGAGAGAACAAAGAAACAAAGAAACGTCGCCGTGGCAATATCAGCTGCTAGCCGTCGTCATGGTAGCGACACTGTTTTCAAGAGTATCGAGCTTTTACGTCACGGAATTACGGATTATGTCCTCTAAAGTACAAATACAGAAGAAATAGCTTTTATGTCCGCTAAAACACCAGTACAGCAAGGACACGGCCTTTTTATGCCTGGTAAACCAACTACAGAGTATTTTACGGGAAAAATAAGGAAAAATAACCGGACAATTCAGCAAAAGCTTTTACACCGCTCCCAGAAAATGGGATTTTCAGTCTATAAAATATAAAAATCACAGTTTCTAAAACATAAAGATACTCTAAACAGTTAGTCTTTCTTACGCAGACGGCGTTTACGCAGTTTTTTGAGGCTAGCAAGAGTCTTTTTCTCTTTGGGGGGAGCCACTTTACTAGGAGGGCCATAACTCCTGGGTGAAGGGTGCAATATGATTGCATCAGAAGGTGTAGGTTTATGGTCGAGGTATCTGCCGTTTCGATATGCTTCTCCTCGAGCTGATTTTCCTCCGCTCGTAGCTGGATACGTTCATCCAAAACTCTCGCAGAGAATAGGATCGTCCAAGTTCGATAACTTCTTAGAGATTCTGGATTTCCCAATCGAATTGAGATAAGGCCAATTCGTTTATCGATTGGACTTACTGTTATAACTTACGTTTATCTGAACAAACGCAGGTTTCTTTTTTGATTTTTATAGAATAGCGTTTAACTCGTTTCGTACAACGCTCTCCTTTACCTTGATGAGGGGTTGTATCGCGTTAAACGGGGACGACCATACGGTTGGATAGTGATATTAGGTGTCCGCGTCACAATCCGGCTAGGTAAGATGGGCGGCTAGCTAGAAATCACTGTCGGAGTGTTACCGATTAATTGTTAGGGTAGCACTAGATCTTTGAACAGTGAATACGAATACAGTCCGCGAGGATCCGCGACACCACCAGGATCGCAGGTCTGAGGTCCAACTAAGGAATGAGGAGGTTTGACCGAGTATTCCGGGACTCTGATCGTAGGTTTACTCCAGGATCGTTCGAGCCGAGTGAGCATAGGTGATACGTCAAACAAGTTTCGCTCGAAACTCCAGTAAATATAACGAGCACAACTGTGTTTAACACAACGTTTCCGTGGATGTTTATGTCTTTCCGTTTATTGGTTGGGTCTAGGGCATTTATCGTAATAATACCAAAGACGCATGTCTTGAAGGAGAAACGCGGGTGATATTTATTTGTTGTTACAATGCTTCTATCAAGAATTCCAAATAGATGTTGGAGTTACCGCGTTTATTTGTTTCTTTAATGTCTTTTCTTTCGAGTCGATTTCGAATAGGATTTTCGCATTAGAATTTTGGTTTATCGTTTCGACTCCTCTGGGTAGGATATGTTCGACATAGTCCGTATCGTGTAAATCGATAGAATGACCAGTAGTTAAGAAGCCCATATACGTACCATTACGCTGCGTATATCGAGCAGCGAATTTTCTATAGTCCAACTCTCGCGAGAGCTGCACTTGGGACATTGTCGGTTCGATATAACGACCATCGTCCTCCGCAGCAGTTGGACTAACGTCGCCGCGTATTAAGCTATCAACAAACGCTTGTAAAAGTAGAGTATATCGCTCCCCGATACCAAGATCATCTTCTATCAACTCAACCATATCTGCTATATGAGTTTATCCATATTATAATGAGTTTATATTTAGGCTAGCGAGCGTCGCTGCCTACCCCAATCAACCCCGGACAGTACGAGATCCTCAGCGCCGATGTGTCGTCGCCGCTGTACTTTCGCCAACGACGTAGCCGCACAACGACAACGACAACCGGCACAAGTCACTCAACTGTCCGTCCCAAAGGCTTAGATGTACTTCAGGTTTTCCTTGGAGAGTTAGGTTACTTTTACGATTGCGACTAGCTACTGTAAACACACTTTAGCAGTAACATTCACCTGTAAACTCACAAATACCACACAACTGGTCACAACTACACACATTCGGGCCATTTGTCCGTTAGTCAATGCCTTCCAGAATGTCACTGTATTATTATGTATCCTTGGATACTTGTAGTGCGCTATTTATTCCCTATGCTATTCAATGGGACAAGCTTTCTATTGTTCGTTTAACTCAATTCTAATTCTAGCGTGGTTGTTGCTATGGTGACATTATGCAAAGCTAGCGGTAGAATTAGGGTAATTCCAATGCATACAGATCTGGGATGTTATTTAATAGTATTCTTTAATAGTAAATGTTCTGTTTTATACATGACTTTATGAATTTTATCGGCTATTGACTATGTTTGGGAGACTTTCACACACTCATACGCATGATAAGATAAATCTCCGCTCCCTTGATCTATTAATTAATGGAATTTTGGGAACTTTATAAATTGCGTAAAAATGGCAATTTATTAATTCATTAAAAGGCATGAATTTAAATTTATTCCTGAAATTTTATTATTTGATAATTAAATGGACATATTTTGATTCTAGTACATGTCTGGGGACACAAGATCCTTAATTCTATGAAAATTGTCTTTTTAAGAATATCGGTAAATGCTACGATATCTTAATTGACTAGAATTGTTGAAGGATCTGAATTTTACAGATTTTGACTTATTAGATTTGCAAATATTAAATAATTAATATTTGAGATGGGCACCGATTTATTCCAGAACTTGTCTGGGGACGTTAACCACTGATTCTAGAATTTGTCTTTCAAGTATATCGGTGGGTGCCGCGATATCTTAGTCGACAAGAATTACAGATGGTCAAAGGGTTTAACAGATTTATTTTGCGTGATACGCTACTGTTAAAGGGACATCACGCTACTATATGTATTATTTAATATACGGTATGAGAGCAATATCGCACGAAGCAATGTCAGTGTGAAGAGGCAAGTCGTTTCCAAGGTCTACCCAGAGCTTGGTTTAGCCGAGACACGAGGATCTGAACTTTGCATTCCTAATACTCTGCCTACCAATAATACTTAAATATAGTAGTGGCTTTATTGTACTTTAATAAGTACGGACATTTCATCTTACTGTAGTCACGTATTTATAATATGATACGGACAGTAAGGAAAGAGGAAAAGAATTATTTCTTGCCGTCGCATTAAATATAATATATACGTAATTAAGTAATAAACGCGAATATATATTGCACTAATCTACTAAATAATCGCTAAAATAACATTCTACTGAATAAAATTAAAGAAAACGATTATAATAAAATTACATAGTAATACATACAGAAATATAAAAATAATAAAATAATATAAAATAATAGAGTCACACACCCACTCCATATGTTGTTACGTTATGGAGTCCCTAGATGTTTGAAGGATTAGGGAGGTGGTCGTGGGAAGAGAATCTTGCCTTCCACAGTTTCCGGAGAGTCCTCTATTCCCTTCCGGTAAACACAAACGACCGACTGGGTGATTGAGTCGCTGCATCCCGAATACAATTCCAGGTTTCTTCTTCATCCTGGAATAGTGACGATAGAAACATCGCTCTAGTTATATGACGGCGTTACAAAGCCGATTCCAGGAGCTATAGTGGTCCGTCGCTCCCTGCAGGAGAGGTGAGAGTCCCTGCGAGACGTCTGATGTTCCAGAGCTCCAATCGCTCTCTCTGATCTTCATGAAGGATCCACTCGCGGTGGGGAGGTCCAGATCCACGGCGTCGTCCCTGGCAATATGTAATACCGACAGATCTATCCCGGGTTCAAATAACTCCGCTCCACCCGTCCGGGTTTTAGGTTTAACTTTCTCCGCTCCCTTGGCTGGTCTAATCTCAGTCGGAGTAAGATGGGGAGGCCCTTCATCCTCCTTACTCAGGAAGTCGGGTTCACCTAACCGGTCTGTAGTATCTGTCAGTTCTTGAGGAGATGCTCCTCTGGAAGCGATGTCGGCTATATTCATCGTCTTGGGGCAATATCTCCATTGATCTACATTGGAGTTAAGATTGTCATTATCTGAGGAGTGTGGTGTTCCCTCAGTTGGGTCGTCTCCCTCACTAGTATCGTCTTCCCATTCACTCACCTGGCAGACGCGATCTTGAAGCAGTCTTTCCCTGAGCGTTCTACGGGAAGGTCCAGTAAGGTACCAACCTACTCTAGTTCTTACCGCATAGGTCTGAAGTGGTTGCGGTTGAGTAGGTCGTTTCTCTAATGTCTCCAGCGCCTCATGCGCGTTTTGGCCGATGAGTATTTGCACTCCAGGATAATCAGTCTGGAATCGAGGTATCTTAAGATGTTGGATGCTCTCATCCTCGTCCCAATTATAAAGGTCTGCTTGAGTAGTAGCGAAGTTCTTTATTGCCACCATTTTTACTGACCTTATACTGTATTCTCCTAGTTTATCCTGTGGAGTGGACAACTCACCTATATAATAGTCGGCAGCTACAGTAGAATTCCAAACCTGCATGATCCCTGACATGTTTAGCTTGGTTCGGAACTTGGGTTGTCCAGCAAAGATGACTTTGGCTAGTTCTTTATCGATGAATGTTCCTGTGCTACCGGAGTCCAGGAGGGCGTTCACTATATAGCTCTTCTGAGGTCCGTGGACCCGTAACTGGACTACAGGAAATTCTCGGATTCCTACATTGGAAGTTGGCGCTTTCCAAGATGGTTGTTGATCGGAAGTAGTTAAGGTAAGGTCGCTGTCTGTGTCTTTCTCATGCACGAGTGCTCGATACACTGCGGTGGTGTTTATTAGGTAACAGGATTCGTTTTGGTCGGAGAACTCGTCCGTATAGAATCCTTCCATCTCAGATTGATCAGTGTCGTTCACATCACTGAATTGGACATGTAGTTCGGACTCACTTACCTGACTCGGGCTGTTTCGTTCGAATTCCGTGTGCAACAAGATATGATGTTTTGCACACCTTCGCACACCTTGCGCTTGCGTCGGAGTTACAGGTTCGCCGTTGGTGTCCTCGTCTGAGACAATTATAACACAACCGCTTATCCCACATGACTTCACGTCTATCCTTTAGTGATTTCCTCAGGAATTTATCACACGCATTTAAACGGTGGGGCCCGTCGCACAGCACACATTTGGGCTTGATGTTACTTACTTTAACATGTGCTGTGTGGTGCACACTTGTTCTTTCCTCGGGCTTTCTCACCTGAATTCTTTTAGGAGACGTAGGAGGGGTTTTTTGTACCGGTTCCCTTCTGTCATTGGGTCGAGACTTGGATTTACTTACCTGATCTTTAGGCATTTTATTGACATAAGATCTGTCAGTGTCTTTCCCGCTGTCCTCTCCTTGAGAAGTTTGGCTTTCACCGTCGTCGGTATAACATACTGGTGTTACCCTTCTCCTAGAAACGGGTTTCTCACTTACCTTACTTTCCGCTGTCTTCTCTCTGGACTGCTTTATGAGCTGTAATTTCACCTCGCTATCCAGGAATGACATGAGATCAGCCATGGTAGGGTCTCGTTGTTGTTGTTCCATCATATATAACACCTTCTTGTAAGTCTTCTGTCTTCTCGAAAGAAACTTTCGGGGCGCCATTAATTTCGCATATAAATACCTAGCTATGTTAGTCCTATTACCATACCTGATGTTTAGTGTATCCCAAACTTGTCTTAATCCATCTGGATGTCCAATAAATTTTAACGCCATTGACTTGGGAGGTCCTTCCAAACATTCGATGAGGAATCTAAGTTTCTCTCCGTTAGATAGTACAGAGTTCTGTATGTTATCTTTATAATATTCATTAAAAGGTAACCATTTCATCTCATCTCCATTGAACTTGACGATCTCTCCCACCTTTACCGCTTGCCGGGCTTCGGTTCTAGCCATTTGACGCGTAAAACTTTCTTGAGCCATCGTATTATTGAATATAGAATTATCGGTATATAAATTTCTAGGATTATGATCAGGTCTATATGGAATATTATTATCAACAGGTTTATAATTACCCTGAATAGGGTTTACTATAGGAGTTTCTACTTCACTAGCAGTATAGATGCGTGTAGGCTCCACACCTTGCGCATGAAATACTTCAGACCTAACGGGTTGACACATTGTTACAGGGGGTGGTGTTATACCCCTTTGTATGTTCACTAATTTATCGCATTCTAACGCGATACTTTGCTGCACCTTTTGCAACTCTAACCTACTTTCCCTTACTGTTCCCTTGAGCTGCTGAACAGTCTCTTCCATTTCCCGGACCTGCTGAGAGGAGCACAAACAGTGTTCCCTCAGCTGCTCGAGCAGGAGACCCATCTCCCGTCGTCCCTCAGTTACCCACTCAACCGCCGAAGCGGGAGTCGCCAATGTTGTAGCGGGCGAGCGAGAGACGACGGGCGATAAATTCTTAATATCTCGCTCGGCGTCCAGGATGGGTTCGGACTCGGGAACAGTCCTACTGGGCACAGGTAGTTTAGTACTGTACAAAGGGAATTTATAGGCAGGTTCTGGGAGTACAGGTGTCTCTATCTTTCTTTCCGCTTCTACTGTTGCCATTGCCTCTGCCGCCTTTCTTTTCGCTTCTGCTGTTGCCATTGCCTCTGCCATCTTCCTTTCAAGACCCTGTCCAAGTCTAAGGCTGATTCTAACACCTTCCAAAAGACTATCTGACAGTGCCCGTTTTGTGTCAGACATTTTTGTTTGTACAGTTGAATGCCTACTGCTATATTACAGTCTAAGCAAGTCCAGTAATTCAGTATTAACTGCTAGCCTAGTAATTAATTTCCGATACTGCTACTCAGTGTAGCGTGATATATATATAATATATTAGAATACCGGTATGCTTATAGTATATATAAGTATTATTACAGACTAGGTTTATCTCAGAATACCGGTATAATTTTAGCACAAATATATATAAATATATAATAGGCCTATCGGGAATACCGGTATACAGCTTACAATTTGTAGTATATATAATTCTGGACTAGAATTAATTACAAGTACCGGTATAATTTCAGCCTAAATTTACAGAAATAAAGATAATAGGCCTATCGTAAATACCGGTATATCAATTATTTTAAATAATTGAATTTCTGAACTTTAGGGTTACTTTGTTACTTTACTTACTTTATTACCGTTATTTGAACAGTAGTCCAACTGATATTGAGACCTAATGGTTATATGGTAGGCCTACTATTTATAAATCGTTAGATTTGATTTATAATATATATATACCCGTTTTAATGGGCTTTGTCAATATTTGAAATAAATGTTATTATTTCTGGGGAGTAATCACTACACAAAGCGGTACGCTTTCAGTGAAGTGTTACTTATAGGACACTAAAACAAATAATTCTAATTTACCTAAGTTACTTAATACTACAAATTACGTACAATTCGGGTTGAGATTACAATCTCTAAATAAACACAAAAATTTACAAAAACACAAAATACGAATTTTTAGGGTAATTTTACAAGAAGTCTACAAACCAGCCTAACAAAGGGTTAGAAATCTGGTTATTACAACGGACAGGGTACTACGGTATTTGAAAATAATAAGTAGTAGTAAATACACTGCGTTGTCCAGATAGGAAAATACCACCGCCTGACGACCTATAGCCGTATCGCTATAGGTACTACGTTATGTATCACGGAGTGTTCCTACCTAGAAGTTAATAGAGCTAATCGAACGTGCCTATCAACCACTTTACAACACAAATATAATGCCTACACTAATTACTTTCGGAAAGCACTGTACACTAAACCCTAAATTAGGTACGAGTACTTGTACAACAGATAATCAGTAGTTAAATATACTTGAACAGCTAAAAGAACCACGGCATCTGCTGGAGTAACCGGTGCACAAAATCACCAGTCTTTACCTACGCCAAGCAGCCCGTGTAGTACCGGGGTTAATTTAACTATAGCGGTATGTATAACAAACACAATTACTGTAGGAACAAACTTGGGGAATGAATGTTGCGAATAATCGCATAAACTCTGAATAATAAATATTACGCTACGCGTACAAACTACTCAAACAAAATGCAGACCAAATACTGACAGACTACTATCAAGCCTAAACAAACTACGGTATAGATAGATAGATAGATAGATTTATTTATACATTATGTAAAAACAATAACAAATACACCAAACAATGTACCGGTATAAAGGTATTGTCCAACATAACATATAGGATTACCCCTAAAGCTTTGCAGCTTATTTCCAAGGGGGTCCTTTATGTTACTTGGTTACAAATACAATATTACACTACGCTAACCTAAAACCAATATAAAACGTAATAAATTACACTATGTACATGTACAACTTTACCGAGAGCGTGACAATGCCCGACTCAACGATAAAGACATAATGTACAGAACAATTTAATATAAAACGTAATTACAGTATAAATAGTAAATAATTAATAAACTAATAACTTACTGTAGGACTATTGTACCTATTTTTACATTGCACACGGAGGTGAGATTTAACTGCAGATTTAAAAGAATGTTGATTATTTAGGTTTTTAATTTCATTAGGCAGAGCGTTCCAATTTTTTATGCCGTTAAAAAAGAAAGTATCAGATTCAAAGGATTTACAATTCGGGAGGTAGAAGTTTGAAGCACTAGCTCTGGTACTGTAAGAGTGTGTATCGCGTACTCTGTTGAATTTTTGTTTTAGGTAATTGGGACATTTACCATTATACACTTTATGCACATGGTTAAGGCGTAGCTGCTTAACTCTACTATCTAAGTTAAGTAGTCCAGATTCAGAAAAGTCATCTGGAGTTAGGTGGTGCCTAGGTTTGTAGTCTTTAATAAATCGTACTACTTTATTCTGAGCTACTTGTAATTTACATTTAAGCTGTTTGGTTAAGCCTTCATACCAAGAAGAGCAAGCATAGTCCATGTGACACTGTATTAAAGAAGAGCAAAGTAACTTGCGGGAGTCGGTGTTTAAACTATTTTTATTTCTGTATAGAAACCTAAGCCTACTGTTAACTTTCGAGAAAATATTTTTCACTGTACTTTCTCCTGATAAGCAGTTATCCAATGTGGCGCCTAAATATTTAACTTCCTTTTTATTTTCAATCTTATGTCCATTACTAGTGACTTCAAACTTAGTTACCTTCTTTAACTTTCTTTTGGAACCAAACAAAATACTTTCAGTTTTACCGTAGTGAATGGATAGCTTATTATCAACCAACCACTCATTACAGGATTCTAGAACTGCACTTAACTTTTGGGAAATATGGATAGGATCTTTATGAGAGAAAATAAGAGCACTGTCGTCGGCATATAAAATGAGTTTAAGATCGGGATCTATACTACTTATCATATCATTTACATAGCATACAAAAAGCAGAGGACCTAATATACTACCTTGCGGTACACCACAGGTAATCTCTTGTACAGTAGACAGCGATTTGCTAATGACTACAGTTTGACCTCTGTCTGACAGGTAGGACTTGAACCAGTCTATAGAACCTACACCCATCAGGCCTAACTTACCAAGCAGAATTTCGTGATCTACAGTATCAAAAGCCTTTTGTAGGTCCAACCAGTACTTTTGTAGGTATATGCAGACTCCGAAATGATTAGGCAGTATGCGTTCTAACCCAGTAGTACGACTTATTCTTTAGATGGGGGTTTACCTTACAGCTTTGGCTGCCCCTACTTCCTAACCGTTCTTTATCGGACAGAGGCTCTACACACACTGCAATCCATTCAGACCTAATAACAGCCAGACAACTATCCAGCCTACAAATTATCTAAATAAATTTTATACGCTACCCGTACAGACTTACACAAACAAAATACAGACTAAACGATGGCAGACTACTCTCAAGCCTAAATAAACTACAGGACATGCAGACTCCGAAATGATTAGGTAGTATGCGTTCTAACCCAGTAGTACGACTTATTCTTTAGTTGGGGGTTTACCTTACAGCATTGGCTGCCCCTACTTCCTAACCGTTCTTTATCGGACAGGTGATCTACATACACTGCAATCCGTTCAGACTTAACAGCAATCAGACAACAGTTCAACCTACAAATTGTCTGTACAATCTGATCAGGCTTACACGCCTTCTGTTCAATACTGGCCTACAAACAAATAAAACTGACAGAAATAGGCCTAAGTAAAATCCCAATAAAAACCAGGCGTCCCCGATTAATTATTAAGACCTACTGGTATATAATAATCAAAATCGAATAATACTGCTGTACCTATACGGGAAGTACCGGTTAGGACAGTTGGGCCTACAGACCTACAGAAGTACCGGTTCTGGCAGTTGGACCTACGGACCTACGGCAGTACCGGTTCTGGCAGTTGGGCCTACTGACCTACAGATGTACCTTTCAGGTTTACCGGTTGACCGGTACTTTCAACTTTATTGCTTACTGCAATAAAGAAGCTATATCCTTTATTGTTCACGCTTTCAGACCTTTGGCAGTTTAACCCGCCAAATTAGGATGTCTTCTAGATAATAAATCACCTTTAGTCTATGACAAGTATTTAATTCACTACACTAGTCGAAACCAATCTGTGCGCGATCATTCACCCGCTGGATATACCCGGGAGATTGGGTTCGACGGCTTAATTTTATTGCTATGTAAGCCTAATGTATTATTCGACTGACAGTATTATATAATCTCTGACAATATTATTCACCTTCGGGAAATATTAACAGTTCCTTTAGGACGTGGCGCTCTATCTATACAAACAGAGTTATGACTTAAACTACTCACAACGATATGGCTTAGTTACAATTCACATATATGGCGCATTCTTTAGGAAATGCTTCGTTATCAGTCTCACTCATACACAATGCTGCACAATACTGCACACTGATCTGCCGATCTTCACTGATTTTAGTCACATATAAAAGGAACACGGACCGAATCATGTAGGGTCTATCAAATAACATTAGATTCACTTCAAACCACTCAACATAGGTCGCAATCATTTATCTGTAACCTTTCTCTCTTACCTTCGGTATATCAAGAATATTGGGTTTCGGGGTTATTTGTCGTTATTCCAAATATAATAATTCATCAACCATATTATGAAGAACTGACAGTAAATAGCAGTATAACAATATAAAAGTATGCACAGTGTTACACAGTATGCAGTGTATGCAGTACTGCAGTATGCAGATAACGGATATATGTCCTTATAATTAAGCCTACTAGTGTAGGACTAAAAACTGAAAACACGGAGGTGCCAAAAGCCGGTTCTTAGGCTCTGGGCAAAACATAACACTGAACTACTGAGTTTCTGTATACACCTCCAACACAGAGACAACAAACGCTCTGATTGGTCAACCTGAACAACGAGAGAACAAAGAAACAAAGAAACGTCGACGTGGCAATATCAGCTGCTAGCCGTCGTCATGGTAGCGACACTGTTTTCAAGAGTATCGAGCTTTTACGTCACGGAATTACGGATTATGTCCTCTAAAGTACAAATACAGAAGAAATAGCTTTTATGTCCGCTAAAACACCAGTACAGCAAGGACACGGCCTTTTTATGCCTGGTAAACCAACTACAGAGTATTTTACGGGAAAAATAAGGAAAAATAACCGGACAATTCAGCAAAAGCTTTTACAGGAGATAATCGATAAAAACTGTTTATTTTTTAGAGAGATGCCTCAGTTTACTTGTTATTGTGTTTTTTGACAACTAAATATATATAGAATTCATATAACTAAACTTTCAATTTAATTTAGAACCACCTTTGAAATATATTGCGGTTTTTTTGTAAAATGGTGTTTTGCCAAAACAAGCGGGAACACCGTTTTCTGGTATTATCCCGTAACTATACGATAGTTACGGGGTATTGCCTAGAAAACAAGGTATCCTCAATTTGGCAAAACACCAAAAGTCCGAATTTTTACAAAAAACCCGCAAAATATATCAAATAGTAGCCAAGGCGTATCGTGTGTCCTTAATTATTTAGTGTGTAGTGCGCACGTAATACATGTCCGCATTAATACGTGCTATCTAACATGTTAACTGGTACATGAACAGGTGTTAGTATTACCTGTGAACGCAATAATAACAAATAATCACATACAATATAGCTAACACACTTGCGCACATGTTGGAAATTGTTGAATTCAAAATTTTAAAGGGCTCCAAAGTTTTTGATATTTTGGTATTAATTGCTTCTAAAACAAGTACGGCACTGTAGGCCTAGTTAGAATCATGTACAGATGAGGGTCATAAACATTAATGAGGTAC
>JAUCBJ010003426.1:0-30454 GCA_032718475.1 Nemertoderma westbladi | reverse complement strand
CAAACTTCCATGTTGCGCGCGCAAACTTCCATGTTCCGTGTGTTATATTTAGGCTACTAACCACTACTGTAGTCCATCCGTGTATTACATTTAGGCTACTAACCATTACTGTAGTCCATCCGTGTGTTACATTTAGGCTACTAACCATTACTGTAGTCCATCCGTGTGTTACATTTAGGCTACTAACCACTACTGTAGTCCATCCGTGTATTACATTTAGGCTACTAACCATTACTGTAGTCCATCCGTGTGTTATATTTAGGCTACTAACCATTACTGTAGTCCATCCGTGTGTTATATTTAGGCTACTAACCACTACTGTAGTCCATCCGTGTATTACATTTAGGCTACTAACCATTACTGTAGTCCATCCGTGTGTTATATTTAGGCTACTAACCATTACTGTAGTCCATCCGTGTGTTATATTTAGGCTACTAACCACTACTGTAGTCCATCTGTGTGTTACATTTAGCTACCGCTACTAACCATTACTGTAGTCCATCCGTGTGTTATATTTAGGTACCGGTACTAACCATTACTGTAATCCATCCGTGTGTTATATTTAGCTACCGGTACTAACCATTACTGTAGTCCATCCGTGTGTTATATTTAGGCTACTAACCATTACTGTAGTCCATCCGGGTGTTATATTTAGGCTACTAACCATTACTGTAGTCCATCCATGTGTTACATTTGGGCTACCGCTACTAACCATTACTGTAGTCCATCCGTGTGTTATATTTAGGCTACTAACCATTACTGTAGTCCATCCGGGTGTTATATTTAGGCTACTAACCATTACTGTAGTCCATCCGTGTATTACATTTGTGCTACTGGTACTAACCATTACAGTAGTCCATCCGTGTGTTATATTTAGGCTACTAACCATTACTGTAGTCCATCCGTGTGTTACATTTAGGCTACTAACCATTACTGTAGTCCATCTGTGTGTTACATTTAGCTACGGCTACTAACCATTTACTGTAGTCCATCCGTGTATTACATTTGTGCTACCGGTACTAACCATTACTGTAGTCCATCCGTGTGTTACATTTGGGCTACTAAACCTTACTGTAGTCCATCCGTGTGTTACATTTAGGCTACTAACCATTACTGTAGTCCATCCGTGTGTTACATTTAGGCTACTAACCATTGCTGTAGTCCATCCGTGTGTTACATTTAGGCTACCGGAACTAACCATTGCTGATGTCGAAGTCCATGAATTGCACCAAATACACGATGGGTCCATATTGCTGGGACGATAGGGCGGGGTTTGCCGGTGGAGGTATCGCATAGGATGGAGACATTGTTTGTCAATTGTACATGGACAAGTACCATGCCACTCATGCCAGTAATGGCTGTGTGGTAGGCATTGATCTCTTTGCACTCTTGGTCAGTGGCTAACTTGGTGTAATGGATAGTTGGGAGGGCAATGGCAGCAGAGGCACATACTGCTCGAGAGAGTGTGTCTGCAACGATGTTTCCTTTACCACTGATGTGCCGTACATCCGTTGTATATTCAGCAATAAGCGACAGATGACGAGTCTGGCGTGGTGAGCGGTTGGAATCACTGGCGAAGGCAAAAACGAGGGGTTTATGGTCGGTATAAACCGTCAGCAGCTTGCCCTCTACATGGTGGTGGAAATGGCGGATGGCCTCATAGATAGCAAGCAGTTTCCGGTAGAAAGTGCTATAGTTTTTTTCTGCGGCTGAAAGCTTTCACGAGAAAAAACTTATTGGCTTCCAGGTGTCCTCCTGAAGTTGGGCAAGCTCCGCACCGACACCGTTGTTGGATGTGGGTACGGATGGGTCAGGGTGGTGGAGCAGTGCAGCATCTGCTAGGGCAGACTTGGCTGCCACAAAAGCCTCATTGCAGGCGTAGGTCCAGGTGATGGACTGTCCCTTTCCAGCAGTGGCCTTGTGGAGTAGATTCAGCTTGGAGGCTAGGTATGGCATGAACCGACAGTAGAAATTGATCATACCAAGGAAACGCTGGAGCTCAAGCTTCGAGGTGTGGATGGGGACATTGATGATGGCATCGACACGGGATGGGAGTGGAGATATTCCAGTGGTGGGGACGAGGGAGCCGAGGTATTGCAGCTCGACTCCCTGAATTAGGCTCTTGCGGCGGTTCACAACAAGGCTGTTTGCAGCAAGCAGACGGAATCATTAGACGTTACATTTAGGCTACCGGTACTAACCATTACTGTAGTCCATCTGTGTGTTACATTTAGGCTACTAACCACTACTGTAGTCCATCCGTGTGTTAAGGTTACTAACCATTACTGTAGTCTATCCGTGTGTTAAGGTTACTAACCATTGCTGTAGTCCAGGTTTAATACTATGAGACCGTTTCGCCATAGGTTTTTCGTTGTCATGGTAGCAAAACCTAGTAATCCTGTCTGTGCCAGTTCCAGCAACTGTTCTGCAATGATCTAGAAGGAAAGACAAAATGTTTGTCGAAATATATCCGTCAAATCAATGAAATTAACTGAAGCCAAATAGCGGATGCCAGTTCATTAAATGAACGCTAGACCGCTAGTTATCGGCAATCGTGAAACACTGTTGGTAAAACTTTGGTACCGTAAGCAACGGTACTGTGGACTGGTTACAGCGGTGATCTGTGAACTGGTGACAGCGTTGATCTGTGAACTGGTGACAGCGCTGATCTGTAAACTGTGACAGTGCTGATCTGTGAACTGGTGACATCGCTGATCTGTGAACTGGTGACAGCGCTGATCTATGAACTGGTGACAGCGTTGATCTGTGAACTGGTGACAGCGCTGATCTGTGAACTGTGACAGCGCTGATCTGTGAACTGGTGACAGCGCTGATCTGTGAACTGGTGATAGCGCTGATCTGTGAACTGGTGACAGCGCTGATCTGTGAACTGGTGACATCGCTGATCTGTGAACTGGTGACAGCGCTGATCTGTGAACTGGTGACATCGCTGATCTGTGAACTGGTGACAGCGCTGATCTGTGAACTGGTGACATCGCTGATCTGTGAACTGGTGACAGCGCTGATCTGTGAACTGTGACAGGCTGATCTGTGAACTGGTGACAGCGCTGATCTGTGAACTGTGACAGCGCTGATCTGTGAACTGGTGACAGCGCTGATCTGTGAACTGGTGACATCGCTGATCTGTGAACTGGTGACAGCGCTGATCTCTGAACTGGTGACAGCGCTGATCTGTGAACTGGTGACAGCGCTGATCTGTGAACTGGCGTAAGTCAATTTAATAACATTAACATTTCGACTACTTAAAGAAAAAACAAGAAAGTCATATAAAGTAAATATTGTAATAAACGATAATGCACTATAATTATTTAATTAGATATAAAATTATATAATAGATCAGCAGTTGTATAAACGAACACTAGGTCGCTCTACTTACCTTTTCTATGAGACTAACAAACTTATCTCTCTTCCCGGCCTCCCATCTAGACAACGATAAATTCGCTTCCCGAACTTCTACTTTTCTTCTTTGAGCAAAAAGCGATTCTTTGGAACTAAAAGTAAATAAATATAATGTATTTTTGTTTTAAATGTAATATGCTACTTATTGATCTATTCCTGGAATTTCTTTCTCGAAAGAACTTAGTCTTCAGGTGCCTGGTGGGATCTGATTTCCAGATGGTATCCATTTTTGATAGAGCTACCCAAGCCTTTGCTTAACTAACTTCTATGTCCTTTTTGCTACTCTCTATCCATGATCCAAGGTACTGGAAGTCGTCAACCTTCCTTAGTTGATTATTGTCAATGGTTGTCAAGTTTCCATCAACATTAAAGGTCATGAATTCGGTCTTGGTCGCATTTATATGCAATCCAACCTCCTTAGCAGCCCTCTCCACTTTATTCAGTAGAAGCTGTGCATCTGCTAGCGTATTAGAGAGCAGGGCGATGTCATCCGCAAAGTCGGTGTCTGTGACTGTAGTTGCCGGATATCTACTACTTCTGCATTCTTGAAGTGTGAATCCCAGGTCTTCACCCTTTGTGGCCGTCCTCATTGCGTAATCCAGCACAATTACAAATAGTAATGGTGCTAATGTGTCACCTTGCAGTACGCCAGCTAGGATTGAGAAAAACTCAGTTTCACCATCTGGTGAGAGTACCTGCGCTTCTGTGTCACAATATAACAATCCAATGCCAGCAACAATTACTTCTGGTATTCCATAAGCTCTTAGGATTTCCAGCATTTACCTCAACGGATGGAGTCGAATGCTTTCTTGATGTCCACAAATGTCATGACAGCGGGGAGATTCTTTGACTTAATTCCTTCAATCAGTCTCCGTAGTGCAAGAATCTGAGCTATTGTTGATCTACTTGGTCGAAATCCGTTTTGGCTCTTACGCAGTAGTTTCTCTATGCGAGGCCTAACTTTATTTTGGCAGCTACCACAAGCAGACAGATCCCACGAGGTAATGGGGTTGACCTCGATGTTTGGTGGCTGCCCAAGCATGTTACTGAAGTGATCTTTCTATTTCCCAACACGCTTTAACTATCAGCTTTTAGGCGTTGCTTAGCACAACTTTTTTACAACTTTGTACAGTTTGCCAGGTAATGCTGTTGCTGAGGTAGAGTTTGTTGTAAATCAGTTTTGTCTTCAGTTTTGCCCTCTATGAACTTCCCCTGGCTGATGTTTATAAGTCAGCCACGGCATCTACTTAACTAAGTTTTACACAATTTACTTCCCCTTTGTAATTTAGTTTTCTTTATTATTCTAAATTAACAACTCAATATTATTTATTCAATATTCACAATTACAATATTATTAATAATTTAATATAATCATAAGAACTCACTGCAATGCGTGTTTCTTACGGAGTTGGAGTTCACAGAAGCGAATTCTCTCATACATCATATCCCTAACCGTGTCGCAAACGTGTTTACAGTAGGAGTAAAATCTCTCCACGGTATCGGACGCGTTGTCATGGAGACTGGAGATCTCCATCTCAAAGTCAACAGCACTGAAGCAACGGCTGAAATAAATCAATAAATTATATTCATAGTTAAACTCCGGTTTCGTTATTATATATTAGATTTATCTATTTACATCCGGCATTTTCAATGTTTCCTATAATTAATTACATTGCCAATTTACTTTGAGTCTATGACGTCATTCCCTTATAAACTATTAATAATAAATAAATTGTTGTGGGGTGGAGTGATGGCGAATTAAATATATGCTGGCAGAGCACGGGATTATCGTTGTAATAGCCTTCGAGTGATTGGATAAAGGCCAAAATATGATAGCATACTCCATAGCGAATAAATTATTGTTCATCCGTCAAAGTTTGAAATCTAGGTACCGGGTTCGAGCCCAATTAGGGTCGGCTATTAGATTATTAACCTTTTTCTTTACTCCCAAAACACAATTTAAGTACCAGTGTCACTGTATAGACTCGCCAACTGGGACAGTGCCCTTGAGTGCCTCACTGCTTGAGGCTGCATCGATACAACGTTTTACGAATAAACTAACTCTGGGGCGCCTGGTAGAAGTTTTACAGTTATACTAACTCTGGGGCGCCAGGTAGAAGTTTTACAGTTATACTAACTCTGGGGCGCACGGTAGAAGTTTTACAGTTATACTAACTCTGGGGCGCCAGGTAGAAGTTTTACAGTTATACTAACTCTGGGGCGCCAGGTAGAAGTTTTACAGTTATACTAACTCTGGGGCGCCAGGTAGAAGTTTTACAGTTATACTAATTCTGGGGCGCCAGGTAGAAGTTTTACTGTTATACTAACTCTGGGGCGCCAGGTAGAAGTTTTACAGTTATACTAACTCTGGGGCGCCAGGTAGAAGTTTTACAGTTATACTAACTCTGGGGCTCCAGGTAGAAGTTTTACAGTTATACTAACTCTGGGGCGCCAGGTAGAAGTTTTACTGTTATACTAACTCTGGGGCGCACGGTAGAAGTTTTACAGTTATACTAACTCTGGGGCGCCAGGTATAATTTTTACAGTTATACTAACTCTGGGGCGCCAGGTTAAAGTTTTACAGTTATACTAACTCTGGGGCGCCAGGTAGAAGTTTTACAGTTATACTAACTCTGGGGCGCCAGGTAGAAGTTTTACACTCTGTAGTTGTTGTGTGAGACGACGGATCTCCACTAGAGCGACACCGAATACAGGAACTGATTGAATTAAACTAAATCTCAACGCATTTACTGTTCTATCAACGTGGGATGATCTGGAGTACATCTTCCATCTGCAGAAATAAAAATAACAAATTATATTAGCCAAACCCGCCACACAATGTCAATCAATAGATATACAACCGTTTTTTATTTAACAGACTAAAATATTATAAATTAATTTACAAAAGATTATTAAATCATCGCCTTCTATCATCAACTACCGTCCGACTTATCTGACCCGTCCGGGTCCGACTTATATTAGTTAATTATGTTCGGTTCGTATTTGATATTGTCGGCAACATCAAACGAGCTGTTCAGTTTATCTATTTAATTAATCGCCCTTCTATTTCCTGATGACTTGGTATTTTATGGAATTACAGAGAAGTGGTCCATGCTGTTTTGGATGAAACAGCGGCCTGGGCCTCAGAGAATGGCCGATCGCGGGATAAATAAGCGTATCTTAGTAAAACCGCCATAGTTGAATTTCAACGAGGTGGCCGACTCCTTAAACTCGATATATTCACCTATTGTGTAATGCGTTACGAGCAATCCAGATTATCCAAAAACTACTCGTCATGACTACAGTCGTAAAGCTATTAAACATGAAGGTGTGGCAAATAATCCAGTATGGTTTTCGCGAGATATGACATTTTCCATCTGCCAAAAATTTGTCCACTCTAGATCGAATAAAGGCATCTTTTCTAAAGAAAACACTGGGACTTCATGAAACCACACATAACCGGTTGGTCTATACGATCTTTAAAGAGGAATCCCTCATAATAGAGTTAGTCACTCTCTTAAACCTTCCCACACACAGTAAGGTTCCACGTTGGTGTAGTGGTTGCATTGAATTCACATCTCGTGTAGGTCGTGGGTTCGATCATCACATGGGCCAGGGCAGTTTTCGTTTCGGCACGAATGCTTTAAAGGGACCAGCCATGGCGCATCTCTGCCTTGCATCCTTAAATGGTAGCTAAATGAGTACTCGAGTTTCCTCTGGGGAGTAAAGTTCTGGGGGGACAGCACTGGAAATTGTGCGTAATCCCTGGCCTAGCGGCCGAAGAAAGTTTACTTTACTCCCTCACACACAAGAGTACGAGAAGTACTGCGATCTAATCCACCATAAACGGGACGAAATGCCGGGCAATTTTGGTCCTTCGTTCCGGAACAGAGATTACACTGGAGCCAATAAGCCATTAAGACACGTGACCACGAGGTTTTCAGTTTACGGCACCCGCAATCGTATCTGAACGCCCTACTCATATCAACTCCCAAGAGCCTAACCATGACTGTAGGTGCTCGCTTTGTGATCTCGCTGCTCCAACATAACATATATTAAACTGTAACGCTAACACATCCTCTCTCATTGCCTGGTTTAAAAAATAGGAACCCCGTGTAACAAAACACCTTCCCGTTTTATTGACATTTCAATATCAAAATTATTATATTACTATTATTTATTTTAATTTAAACTACGGAGTGCTAATTTTACTGAGTTGCCGAATCATAGCGTAATAATAAAAATAACTATTAGTTAAAACACCGCCTTTCAGAGAACTAAACTATAGAAGAATGAGATGGACGACCCAGATAGTGAGGAGGTACTCTGGACTCCCCCCCCCCCCCCCCCCCCCCCCCCCCTGGGGAATACCTTAAATATGAAACAATAACCTGTGTGTGCTATTGACATTTTATTGTAGTTTTGGTTGGCATAAAGTTCTACTGTAACCTGTTCCTTTCCCCTAATTAACTCTCAATTGTTGTTAAGTAAGAGTGATCGTGTAGCATTGCTACCGTCGGTCCTTAGGTTGCAAAATAGGTTTCGCACTTTTTGAATCAGTTAGAAAATCAAAGAATACTGTTGGTTGTGCGATTGAGAGTTAAGTAAAAAAAGTGCGCCAATAACTGAACTATACATAACTAGGGGCTTAGAATTTCCTGGCAAACACTCCTAGGAAAGATTTTGTTAAATATTGAATTGGGGTAACAAGTAGGATTCAGTCATATATCGTAGTTAATTATAAAATCGGAAACTAATAGCATAACTAGTGAAACAACTAACCGATTAAATGCCAGCCGCAGTGTAGAGTGTCGGAAGAACGGCATGGAACGAAGTAGATGGTAGATGGATGACTCACGATGCCATTCAGCCAATGAGAGAGACTCTACCAGTTGATCTTCAAACACGTGTAATAAACCGAAACAAGTTAACATGTAATGATCTTTATTAACCTAAAATAAGGTTATATAATAAATTACGGAGCCCCTTTAGGGACATTTTGAATATCCCTTGAATTTATCCATTGAAAATATCCATTTGAATATTAATGCGCCTATATTGGCTGACATCGAAATATTCAAGAACACTTGAAACACAAAAACATAATATGTCGGAACTTATTATTATGACGGTCTACCTCGAATGTTTGTATTATTAATCCCCGACATTATTTTGTTCCGATAAATAAACTCACCTTGGATTTAGATACAACTTCCAGATCGTAGGGATTATAAAACACATTGGGTTTAGGTTGTAAATAAATACACTGGAGTTCCCCTAGATGGCGCTTCTGCACAAACAGTTCGATGACTTTCTTTCCATCCATCCCAAGTAAATCCGAAATATCAGCCTACAAGTTAAAAAGAATTTAACGAATAATAAATTACTTTATTTTTTTGAAACTACCCTTTTACGTAAATAGGAAAGAAATGCAATGTAAAAGGTTGGATTTCGTTAAAGAAAGTCGTAACGTTATGTATGACTTTAAACAGGATGATTGATAGATGGTATCACATATTGTTAGGGCCGTAATAACTGATTGATAGATGGTATCACATATTGTTAGGCCCGTAATAACTGATTGATAGATGGTATCACATATTGTTAGGCCCGTAATAACTGATTGATAGATGGTATCGCATATTGTTAGGCCCGTAATAACTGATTGATAGATGGTATCACATATTGTTAGGCCCGTAATAACTGATTGATAGATGGTATCACATATTGTTAGGCCCGTAATAACTGATTGATAGATGGTATCACATATTGTTAGGGCCGTAATAACTGATTGATAGATGGTATCACATATTGTTAGACCCGTAATAACTGATTGATAGATGGTATCACATATTGTTAGGCCCGTAATAACTGATTGATAGATGGTATCACATATTGTTAGGGCCGTAATAACTGATTGATAGATGGTATCACATATTGTTAGACCCGTAATAACTGATTGATAGATGGTATCACATATTGTTAGGGCCGTAATAACTGATCGATAGATGGTATCACATATTGTTAGGGCCGTAATAACTGATTGATAGATGGTATCACATATTGTTAGGGCCGTAATAACTGATTGATAGATGGTATCACATATTGTTAGGGCCGTAATAACTGATTGATAGATGGTATCACATATTGTTAGGGCCGTAATAACTGATTGATAGATGGTATCACATATTGTTAGGGCCGTAATAACTGATTGATAGATGGTATCACATATTGTTAGGGCCGTAATAACTGATTGATAGATGGTATCACATATTGTTAGGGCCGTAATAACTGATTGATAGATGGTATCACATATTGTTAGGGCCGTAATAACTGATTGATAGATGGTATCACATATTGTTAGGGCCGTAATAACTGATTGATAGATGGTATCACATATTGTTAGGGCCGTAATAACTGATTGATAGATGGTATCACATATTGTTAGGGCCGTAATAACTGATTGATAGATGGTATCACATATTGTTAGGGCCGTAATAACTGATTGATAGATGGTATCACATATTGTTAGGGCCGTAATAACTGATTGATAGATGGTATCACATATTGTTAGGGCCGTAATAACTGATTGATAGATGGTATCACATATTGTTAGGGCCGTAATAACTGATTGATAGATGGTATCACATATTGTTAGGGCCGTAATAACTGATTGATAGATGGTATCACATATTGTTAGGGCCGTAATAACTGATTGATAGATGGTATCACATATTGTTAGGGCCGTAATAACTGATTGATAGATGGTATCACATATTGTTAGGGCCGTAATAACTGATTGATAGATGGTATCACATATTGTTAGGGCCGTAATAACTGATTGATAGATGGTATCACATATTGTTAGGGCCGTAATAACTGATTGATAGATGGTATCACATATTGTTAGGGCCGTAATAACTGATTGATAGATGGTATCACATATTGTTAGGGCCGTAATAACTGATTGATAGATGGTATCACATATTGTTAGGGCCGTAATAACTGATTGATAGATGGTATCACATATTGTTAGGGCCGTAATAACTGATTGATAGATGGTATCACATATTGTTAGGGCCGTAATAACTGATTGATAGATGGTATCACATATTGTTAGGGCCGTAATAACTGATTGATAGATGGTATCACATATTGTTAGGGCCGTAATAACTGATTGATAGATGGTATCACATATTGTTAGGGCCGTAATAACTGATTGATAGATGGTATCACATATTGTTAGGGCCGTAATAACTGATTGATAGATGGTATCACATATTGTTAGGGCCGTAATAACTGATTGATAGATGGTATCACATATTGTTAGGGCCGTAATAACTGATTGATAGATGGTATCACATATTGTTAGGGCCGTAATAACTGATTGATAGATGGTATCACATATTGTTAGGGCCGTAATAACTGATTGATAGATGGTATCACATATTGTTAGGGCCGTAATAACTGATTGATAGATGGTATCACATATTGTTAGGGCCGTAATAACTGATTGATAGATGGTATCACATATTGTTAGGGCCGTAATAACTGATTGATAGATGGTATCACATATTGTTAGGGCCGTAATAACTGATTGATAGATGGTATCACATATTGTTAGGGCCGTAATAACTGATTGATAGATGGTATCACATATTGTTAGGGCCGTAATAACTGATTGATAGATGGTATCACATATTGTTAGGGCCGTAATAACTGATTGATAGATGGTATCACATATTGTTAGGGCCGTAATAACTGATTGATAGATGGTATCACATATTGTTAGGGCCGTAATAACTGATTGATAGATGGTATCACATATTGTTAGGGCCGTAATAACTGATTGATAGATGGTATCACATATTGTTAGGGCCGTAATAACTGATTGATAGATGGTATCACATATTGTTAGGGCCGTAATAACTGATTGATAGATGGTATCACATATTGTTAGGGCCGTAATAACTGATTGATAGATGGTATCACATATTGTTAGGGCCGTAATAACTGATTGATAGATGGTATCACATATTGTTAGGGCCGTAATAACTGATTGATAGATGGTATCACATATTGTTAGGGCCGTAATAACTGATTGATAGATGGTATCACATATTGTTAGGGCCGTAATAACTGATTGATAGATGGTATCACATATTGTTAGGGCCGTAATAACTGATTGATAGATGGTATCACATATTGTTAGGGCCGTAATAACTGATTGATAGATGGTATCACATATTGTTAGGGCCGTAATAACTGATTGATAGATGGTATCACATATTGTTAGGGCCGTAATAACTGATTGATAGATGGTATCACATATTGTTAGGGCCGTAATAACTGATTGATAGATGGTATCACATATTGTTAGGGCCGTAATAACTGATTGATAGATGGTATCACATATTGTTAGGGCCGTAATAACTGATTGATAGATGGTATCACATATTGTTAGGGCCGTAATAACTGATTGATAGATGGTATCACATATTGTTAGGGCCGTAATAACTGATTGATAGATGGTATCACATATTGTTAGGGCCGTAATAACTGATTGATAGATGGTATCACATATTGTTAGGGCCGTAATAACTGATTGATAGATGGTATCACATATTGTTAGGGCCGTAATAACTGATTGATAGATGGTATCACATATTGTTAGGGCCGTAATAACTGATTGATAGATGGTATCACATATTGTTAGGGCCGTAATAACTGATTGATAGATGGTATCACATATTGTTAGGGCCGTAATAACTGATTGATAGATGGTATCACATATTGTTAGGGCCGTAATAACTGATTGATAGATGGTATCACATATTGTTAGGGCCGTAATAACTGATTGATAGATGGTATCACATATTGTTAGGGCCGTAATAACTGATTGATAGATGGTATCACATATTGTTAGGGCCGTAATAACTGATTGATAGATGGTATCACATATTGTTAGGGCCGTAATAACTGATTGATAGATGGTATCACATATTGTTAGGGCCGTAATAACTGATTGATAGATGGTATCACATATTGTTAGGGCCGTAATAACTGATTGATAGATGGTATCACATATTGTTAGGGCCGTAATAACTGATTGATAGATGGTATCACATATTGTTAGGGCCGTAAATAACTGATTGATAGATGGTATCACATATTGTTAGGGCCGTAATAACTGATTGATAGATGGTATCACATATTGTTAGGGCCGTAATAACTGATTGATAGATGGTATCACATATTGTTAGGGCCGTAATAACTGATTGATAGATGGTATCACATAATATGGTTAGGGTAATAACTTTAAGAAAATTTTAAGAAAACAAGTTATAATATTTCAGAGTAACGTAGGTTTAGTTCCAGCTACTACTAAATTCAGAATGTCGGTAATAATAATAAAATCTTTACTGTAGTGCTAAATACGTACATAATACTCTAAAGCGCTTACGACTGTACATAAAAATAAATATTAAATAAAATAATGTGTATTATTTGTGTATAAATAAACATTTTTTATTTGTTTATACAAATATGTGTTTACGGTAAACAACGATCACTTAGACGACATCGCAGTGGCGGCCACAAGATGTGGTTGAATATACAATGAAGCACAACGCATCCGGTAAACGGAACTACAACAAAGTGACAGACTTACTGTACCTCAGTGATATCCTTAGGGACATTGGGTTTATCAATGACGTCATGCCGCCTCGGTATCGTCCAATCAACGTTCTCGTTTACATCGTCATCAAAATCTTCGACGATTGAGTCGACTGAGTCTAATTGTGTCCGCAGGGCCACTAGAAGAATAAATATAACGAAATAAACACGGGGACGGACGGGACCCTGTCCTTCCTGGTTCTATTACAATAGAATTTAACGCATTTAGTGGTCGTAGCGTTTATATCATGAGGGAAAATTTCAACTTACACACGTCAACGTAAGAAATTGAACTGTTATTAGCAGCTAATAATATTTGAACTATCCTTCAATGTAAACAAATTAAAAGTAAAGTTTTTTTCAGCCGTTAGGCCAGGGATTACGCATAAAGTCTGATGATTTCTTCTAGTGCAGTTCCCCAGAGCGCCTGATGTAGGCCCCTAATTGTTATTTATTTAGCTACCATTTAAACGAAAACTTCCCTGCCCCCGTACGGGGATTGAACTGACGACCTCCGGAGAGAGTGAATTAAATGCATCGGATTTAACCACTACGCCTAACCACTAAAAATGGAAAAAACAAAACCATCTAAACTAAAAAGTTGGGAGAACTTTTAATGTAACTTTATATTGGTATAATTAAATTACAATTTAATAGAACGGAATATATTACAGTTAGGGCTGTGCCAACCAATCCAATAAACCAAACTAAGGAATCCATTTTAATCGATTTCTAAAGCCACAAGAGTGAACTAACTGTGATTTGTGTTTTAGTAACAAATAGCTTAGTAATAGACTATACTATTAGTATAGTTCCTGTACTAATAATGATTGTTATTGAAACGAAAATTAACCCCAGGTGTAAAGACATCAACTCACGCGCTATTTTACTGTTACAATTCGAATTCATTACGCCATTCCGAATGTTATCATCGACAACGTCGCCTAGACAACGACTGAGATGGAGCAACGTGATTGGTCTCTGGTTGGGTGTCTCACCACCGAATAGCGAATAGGGATTGATCCCGTTTGGAAGAGATGGAATAAAGGTAGACGGTATGGCTGGTGATTCAACGTGTTCAGTTACTGACTCAACGGGTTCAGTTGGTGAACCGACGGGTTCATTACGCCCGACAACCCCACGTTGGTGGATGGATTGAACTTCAACGGGGAACACTAAATAGAGACAACGGAATACAGAGTTGGCGTTCTGTTGGTCTTTATAGACCATGTGTGTGTAGACGCGTTGTATGTAATGCATCAGTCTGGGTGTAACGGGCACTAGGTACTGCCTGAAAGGTTCCACTATCTCTAGAATCCGACACAATCTATTCCATGACTGGCTGTTGTTTTCGATTAAGGTATTGTGTATAACATCGATTAGTTGTTCCGTTAGAGTAGTCACTGCCTCAGAGTTTACGGTTTCCCGGGTGACTATAGAATGTTCGAGATCTTTTCGAGCCTGTGAGCACCAATCTCCGTTAATGCTGTACACATCCGCCATCTTTTTCCTTTCTTTATTCTACAATAAGGCGAATTACACAAGTAATATCAGTTTATTAGACAGTAATCTCTACCTCTACGCTTACGGTCTACACCTCCCATGGGGCTATAATCTTAGAAATTCCACGATATATTTATTTCCCTTTTTTTCTCATAATATTTAGGTTTTAGGTTAATTTCATTTAGGTTTAAAAAATACTGAATCTCCCGCTGATCAATTCATTAGTTAATGACATCACCTCCTGCTATTAATTCAATTTCCAATCGAAAAGGGAACATCAGGTATTTTAAATTTGATTGAATATTATGGTTGGGTAGTGGACTAACCCACAGTTAAAGGTAAAATATGTGCTGAATCCAAGTTTTATGAGCGCAGGGCCAGTGCTGTTTTGTTTGCGCAGAAAAAATGGATTCTTGAATATAGGTAGGCCTCTACTGAATATTAACGATAACTAAAAAAGATAATGGTAGATAATCATAATCCTCATACCTGACTACTGTAATGGATGGCGATGGTTGACTAATATTTTATCTTAATACCAATATGCCTTTATCACCATCATGGGTGCACTACTGCACTACACTCCCCAGGCACCGCTTGTAATAATGTAATGGACCAACAACACAACACACGTTGATGGTACACCGGCATATCACAGCTACTGGGCTACCGCTACGCTACAGTTACCATACGGATACCCTACGAAAAACTCAGCTCTAGTACTGTAGTACCGGTACCCTACACAAAACCCTCATTTGTACTACCGGTAACTTCTGTACTTCTTACAGGTACTCTCATCTCAATATTCCAATATTCAGCTTGAAAAAAAGGCAAGAAATATGATTTACTTTAGTTAAATAAAATTTGCCTTGTGGCTGTAATTAGGCAGGCAATCTGCAAGTACCGGTACCTAACAAAAAACCAAATGACTCACAAGCACGACTGTCAGTAGAATAGTACAGCAGTACTGCAGTCTGTTGTTGCATAGGTGTAAATGTGAGAAATAATAATTACATGGGTTGCCAGGCAACTGGAGCTGATTCTCAGCTGATACATTCTATTCTCCAATGAACATATTTTCCTGAAGCACCATTTCCACTTATCTAATATTGTCCTCGGAAATTCTTTCATCAACCATATAAATCTCGATTGACGATTGTGAGATTTTTACATCCCACTCCTTAATTGGATACGTTGATTTTCTCCTGGCACAGAGTTTATGGCAATGAAGAAACATTTTGCTGGATTTAACATGAGGAAATTTTCATGGCAGAAACCGTCTAGAATATAAATTATAGGTTCAGCTGATTAACGACTTTGAACTATTAATGTTGTATCATCTGCATGTCTAAGGACGTGGTTGTTATTAATAACAGACGAGACCCGAGAGGTCCTCACTAAAGCACATAATGAGTCTTGGTTCATATACAGACTAAGGCGGCCAAGAATGAAGTTAATTAAAGCTGCTTATTCATTCCATGAGGTCACCAATGCACAAGATGGCGAAAGCAATGTCCTTTAAAGCGGAGGCGGTTCCATGTGTCACGCGGATTCACGTGTCAAGCTAGAGGAGACTAATGTAACACCTCCAATGTTGTATAGAGTCTATTGGAGATGTGTTCAATGTTTGTGTGTTCAATGTGTTCGATGTGGAAAGGAGCAGGTTGCAGTGGCATATCGGCCCAAATTCAACATCACACATTACAGTTTAAATTTTTTCTGGTAATCAGCTATTATTTTGCGTCGATTTTCGTCTGTTGAGGGTTTGATATTGATTGCGTTTAGAGCCCCCCCCCCCCCCCCCCCCCCTCCCCCTATTTGTTCTACTTCGATCGTCCTAGATCACTAAAGGCGCGGAAATAATAGCTCTAATGGTCCATTTTTCAGTGTAATAAATAGTAAATATTTAGAAATATAAGGTATATTTATTCCAAAATAAAAACACTTAATTTTGCAATAGTAGATAAACAGAATATCAAGCAAGCAGAACATAAACCATCGTTCTATTCGTTCTATTACTTTAATATGTGAATAAATATATCCGGTTCATGAAAATATACATAATATATATATGCAGTAATTACTCTATAAAAATAATATATTATATATCAACAAATTAAGAATTGACCAATAATTATAATAAATATTTAAAAAATTATGATTGACTGACTAAGTACTCAACAAAATTACAAAACTATGTGAAAAATTAATAGCACTTGGCATAAATATGCGGGTCATAATGCCCTTACTGCCCTTTTCACACAATGGTGTGTAAGCAAAGTTTGTTAGATTATGTCAATTTATCGCCGTTCTGAAAGCTTTATTTATCAGCGTTTTATATCTTTTATGTTTAGGAATATTGATGAAATTCATTCATCGAAATGTACTTTGAAAATGGATTTGAACTTGAAAATGGACTTTAGTAACAATTTCACCTTGTTTATTTCGCTAACTAAGCCACTCTCAACTCATTACTTTTTCATTGACGTTGATGTTTCACTTTTAGACTTGAAACCACGAAACCACCACACAAACCTACCATAACAGATGTTCTTAATAATTAATGCATATATATTTTGTACTTCATGTTTGTATTTAAATTATTATAATTATACTTGAAAAACAAATTAATCAACTATTTTTTATCATTTAAATATCTATCTACCTGTAAGATAAATCAAATAACACAACCAATTAAAGGGAGTCCAAACAGTCCAACCGTGTGTGGTGAAATCCAAAAATTACAAGCTACTGTACTGTACTACAGTATTTAGTAGGCCAATATATTGAAGTAATTAATCTAGTCTCGGTAGAGCTCGGATTTTATACGGTTTAGGTAGAAGTGTTGTGCAAGCTGGGAAGTTGGCCGCTGGCAACCAGAGTAAATCTATGGAGTAGATGGCTGCTGAAAATTCTAAACTCCATTTGGGCGAGGCGTTCACCAGCGCAAAGCCAAGGTCCAACTCCAAACGGAATGAATTCAGCTGGTTTTCTTATAGTCGAACCGTCTTCCGATAGGAAATGTTGAGGGAATATTTCATTGGGTTTCTCCCATACTTTCGGGTCTCTTAGAACATCCCACAAGTTGGCCATAATTATATCGCCGGGATAGATTGTGTAATTGTTTAACTTGATTTCTTGAGGAACTCTGTTGGCAAACGTTGTCGGAGCAATTGCTCCAAATCTGAGAACTTCTAACAAACAAGCCTCAAAATAGGGCATCTTGGAGAAATCATCGATGGTTGGAAGTCTGTCTCTACCAACAACTTCATCTAATGTTCGCTTACATTTCGCTTGAATATCTGGATGTGAAACCATTACGAGGCCAAACCAGTACATGGAGCTAGTGGTTGTTTCTGCTCCAAACCAGTACATGGAGCTAGTGGTTGTTTCTGCTCCAAACCAGTACATGGAGCTAGTGGTTGTTTCTGCTCAACCCAAACCAGTACATGGAGCTAGTGGTTGTTTCTGCTCCAAACCAGTACATGGAGCTAGTGGTTGTTTCTGCTCAACCCAAACCAGTACATGGAGCTAGTGGTTGTTTCTGCTCCAAACCAGTACATGGAGCTAGTGGTTGTTTCTGCTCCAAACCAGTACATAGAGCTAGTGGTTGTTTCTGCTCCAAACCAGTACATGGAGCTAGTGGTTGTTTCTGCTCCAGCAAGGAAAATATTCTGTTATTGACTGTTCCAGGTTGATGTCTGTGTAGAAACATGCCGATCTTGTTGGCGCAAATCAATCCATTTCTTCTCTTCTATAATGTGACAGTCAATGAAATCTCTGGGAGTTTCGAAGTCGATCGTCTGACGATGATCTTTTACGAACTTTCGGAACACTATATACATGTTTTCTATATTCTTATACTGATTAACATTATCAGAAAGTAATATATTTGAAAGAAACTTGGGTATAATGAATAGAAATGGATTGATCCGAAAATGTTTTACTTATTGTAAAAGGTAATGAAATTCTTTATCGTCGTAATCATATCTGTCGTTAAAGACAACGCTGCTGATGACATTAGAAACCGCTTTCCCGAGGATATTAAACGAATCGAACTCACTGCCATCTAGTTTAGCGATCCAATCATTCATTCATCCAATCGGCCTCTTCCACAATGCGGTCTTCGAAGCTTCGTTTACCGAGGTAGAATTGTCGCAACACAGACATGAACAACTTCGGTGTATCTATATCATGCAATTCAATATGTAGGCCTATCTATCATACTTACTAAGATTTCAGTTATGTCTCTTTTATAAAAGTGTAAAAGCTTTTGCGTAATTAGCCGGTTATTTTCCCGTAAAGTACTCTGTAGTTGGTTTACCAGGCGTAAAAAGGCCGTGTCCTTGCTGTACTGGTGTTTTAGAGGACATAAAAGCCATTTCTTCTGTATTTGTACTTTAGAGGACATAATCCGCGATTTCGTGACGCAAAAGGCTCGATACTCTTGAAAACAGTGTCGCTACCATGACGACGGCTAACAGCTGATATTGCCACGTCGACATTTCTTTGTTTCTTTGTTCTCTCTTAGTTCAGTCAGCCAATCAGAGCGTTTTTATGGCTCTTGTACAGAAATTTCCGAGAAATCACGTAATGCATTATGGGCAGTGTTATCATTCAGTCCTGAGCCAAGGAAGAACGGCTTTGGAGTATTTTGTGCTTTTCTGCTTTAGCCTAACACTAGTAGGCTTAATTATAAGGACATATATCCGTTATCTGGGTAACTCAATGTTATCTGCACTGGTTAACACTGGTTAACTGGCCCATACTGTGCATACTTTATATTGTTATACTGCTATTTACTGTCGTTCCTTCATAATATGGTTGATGAATTATTATATTTGGAATAACGATAAATAACCCCGAAACCCAATATTCTTGATATACCGAAGGTAAGAGAGAAAGGTTATATATAACGATTGTGACTTATGTTAAAGTGGTTTGAAGTGAATCTAATGTTATTTGATAGACCCTACATGAGTCGGTCCGTGTTCCTTTTATATGTGACTAAAATCAGTGAAGATCGGCAGATTAGTGTGCAGTATTGTGCAGCATTGTGTATGAGTGAGACTGATAACGAAGCATTTCCTAAAGAATGCGCCATATATGTGAATTATAACTAAGCCATATCGTTGTGAGTAGTTTAAGTCATAACTCTGTTTATATAGATAGAGCGCCACGTCCTAAAGGAACTGTTAATATTTCCCGAAGGTGAATAATATTGTCAGAGATTATATAATACTGTCAGTCGAATAATACATTAGGCTTACATAGCAATAAGATTAAGCCGTCGAACCCAATCTCCCGGGTATATCCAGCGGGTGAATGATCGCGCACAGATTGGTTTCGACTAGTGTAGTGAATCAAATACTTGTCATAGGCTAAAAGTGATTTATTATCTAAAAGACATCCTAATTTGGCGGGTTAAACTGCCAAAGGTCTGAAAGCGCGAACAATAACGGATATATGCTTCTTTATTGCAGTAAGCAATAAAGTTGAAAGTACCGGTCAACCGGTAAACCTGAACGGTACATCTGTAGGTCAGTAGGCCCAACTGCCAGAACCGGTACTGCTGTAGGCCCGTAGGTCCAACTGCCAGAACCGGTACTTCTGTAGGTCCGTAGGCCCAACTGTCCTAACCGGTACTTCCAGTATAAGTACATTAGTATTATTCGAATTTGATAGTTATATACCGGTAGGTCTTAGTACTTAATCAGGGAACGGCCGCCCTGGTTTTTTATTGAGATTTTACTTGTTTCTGTCGGTTTTATTTGTTTGTAGGCCAGTATTGAACAGAAGGCGTGTAAGCCTGATCAGATTGTACAGACAATTTGTAGGCTGGGCTGTTGTCTGATTGCTGTTAAGTCTGAACGGATTGCAGTGTGTGTAGATCACCTGTCCGATAAAGAACGGTTAGGAAGTAGGGGCAGCCAATGCTGTAAGGTAAACCCCCAACTAAAGAATAAGTCGTACTACTGGGTTAGAACGCATACTACCTAATCATTTCGGAGTCTGCATGTCCTGTAGTTTATTTAGGCTTGAGAGTAGTCTGCCATCGTCTAGTCTGTACTTTGTTTGTGTGGTCTGTACAGGTAGCGTATAATATTTATTTAGATAATTTGTAGGCTGGATAGTTGTCTGGCTGTTATTAGGTCTGAACGGATTGCAGTGTGTGTAGAGCCTCTGTCCGATAAAGAACGGTTAGGAAGTAGGGGCAGCCAATGCTGTAAGGTAAACCCCCAACTAAAGAATAAGTCGTACTACTGGGTTAGAACGCATACTACCTAATCATTTCGGAGTCTGCATGTCCTGTAGTTTATTTAGGCTTGATAGTAGTCTGTCAGTGTTTGGTCTGCACTTTGTTTGAGTGGTTTGTACGCGTAGCGTAATATTTATTATTCAGAGTTTATGCGATTATTCGCAACACTCATTCCCCAAGTTTGTTCCTACAATAATTGTGTTTGTTATACATACCGCTATAGTTAAATTAACCCCGGTACTACACGGGCTGCTTGGCGTAGGTAAAGACTGGTGATTTTGTGCACCGGTCACTCCAGCAGATGCCGTGGTTCTTTTAGCTGTTCAAGTATATTTAACTACTGATTATCTGTTGTACAAGTACTCGTACCTAATTTAGGGTTTAGTGTACAGTGCTTTCCGAAAGTAATTAGTGTAGGCATTATATTTGTGTTGTAAAGTGGTTGATAGGCACGTTCGATTAGCTCTATTAACTTCTAGGTAGGAACACTCCGTGATACATAACGTAGTACCTATAGCGATACGGCTATAGGTCGTCAGGCGGTGGTATTTTCCTATCTGGACAACGCAGTGTATTTACTACTACTTATTATTTTCAAATACCGCAGTACCCTGTCCGTTGTAATAACCAGATTTCTAACCCTTTGTTAGGCTGGTTTGTAGACTTCTTGTAAAATTACCCTGAAATTTCGTATTTTGTGTTTTTGTAAATTTTTGTGTTTATTTAGAGATTGTAATCTCACCCGAATTGTACGTAATTTGTAGTATTAAGTAACTTAGGTAAATTAGCATTATTTGTTTTAGTGTCCTATAAGTAACACTTCACTGAAAGCGCACCGCTTTGTGTAGTGATTACTCCCCAGAAATAATAACATTTATTTCAAACATTGACAAAACCCATTAAACGGGTATATATATATTATAAATCAACTCAAACGATTTATAAATAGTAGGCCTGCCATATAACAATTAGGTCTCAATATCAGTTGGACTACTGCTCAAATAGCGGTAATAAAGTAAGTAAAGTAACCAAGTAACCCTAAAATTCAGAAATTCAATTATTTAAAATAATTGATATACCGGTATTTACGATAGGCCTATTATCTTTATTTCTATAAATTTAGGCTGAAATTATACCGGTACATGTAATTAATTCTAGTCCAGAATTATATATACTACAAACTGTAAGCTGTATACCGGTATTCCCGATAGGCCTATTATATATTTATATATATTTGTGCTAAAATTACCTACCGGTATTCTGTGATAAACTAGTCTGTAATAATACTTATATATACTATAAGCATACCGGTATTCTAATATATTATATATATCACGCTACACTGAGTAGCAGTATCGGTAATTAATTACTAGGCTAGCAGTTAACTCTGAATTACTAGACTTGCTTTAACTGTATTTATAGCCGTAGGCATTCAACTGTGTAAACAAACATGTCTGACACAACCCAATCACTGTCGGATAGTCTCCTAGATAGTGTTAGAATGACTGTCAGAAAGTGTCTTAAAAAGATCAGTGACCCAGATCCAAGTATAGAACATCCTAGATCCAAGTCTAAGTCACCTCCTGCTGTAAGAAAGGCCATCCCTACTGTAGTAATCTCAGACCCTAGGCTAGTCCAACATCGTAGGTCTATCATAGGCACTCGAGCTCAGGTCAAGCGGGACCAAGAAGCAGCGGAACCTCAACAACCCGCGAGCCAAGAACTTACTTCTCAACGGCCCGATAGCTCCAGTAGTTCGGATACTGTTGAGCGGACGCCCGAACGTGGAGCGAAGATGGCGGATACGGTTTATGATGAACGGCCAACCTATGAAGAATCAACCGACACCACTTCTTCTCAAGAAGAAAGTGAAGGGACAGCGGAGGGGCCGCGAAAGAGAGATGCCATTGACATCTATCTGTCAGACTATCAACGCTTTGTAGGGGACGAAGAGTTGAGGAGAAGGCTGGAGGGGCTTAGCCCTAATAGTGAAGGAACCAAGCTTGTGCTGGACGCAATCGATGCGGAAATGTTAGCGGCGAACCAAGCTAAATTCGATGAACAACTCCGCATCGCTAGAGACCAAGAAGAACAAGTAAGGAAAAAACGTATAGAAGACAGAAAGATAGCAGCAGTGGCAGAGGCAGAAAGAAAAGCGACCTTAGCAGAAGCAGCGGCAGAGGCAAAAGCGGCAGCGGCAGAGGCAAAAGCGGCAGCGGTGGCGGAAGCAGAACGGAGAGCGGCTGAAGAGATCGCCCAACTGGAGTTGGAAAATCTTCAAGAGAAGCAAGACGACTTCAGTAAACAGTTAACAGCTAGTAATATGCAGATGATGAATCGATCTACTCCCAAAAGACAGGGATATACATCATCTGAGGAAGGCGATACCACCGATACTGAAGGCAAAGGAAATAGATCTCGTCTAAGCAGACGTAGAAGAACATCCCACCGTCAGAAATTGCCTGATTTGCCTCCAGCTGTTAGAAGGCAACTAAATAGCACCAACTTAGGTAGTACAGAACCCACAGACCAAATAATTAAAATAGAAAGACTCCCTACTATAGTAGATGAGCCTGAAATAATTAGGCCTGTTCTTGAAATCACCCCTTCGGTGATAGACACACCTGTGCTCCCTGAAGTTACCTCTAAATTCCCTCTGCAGAGCACTAAGCTACCTGTGCCCAGTAGAACAGCCCATGAGACAGTTCAGGTCCTGGACCCCGAGCGAAATATTCCTGATTTGTCGCCCGTGGTCCCTCGTCCGCCCGCTACAACGTTGGCGACTCCCGCTTCGGCGGTCGAATGGGTGGACGAGAGACGGCGGGGGATGGATCTCCTGCTCGGGCAGATGCAGGAGACGGTTCAGCAATTCAAGGGCACAGTAAGGGAAAGTAGGCTTGAGTTGCAAGAAGTGCAGCAAAGTATCGCGCTAGAACGCGATAAATTAGTAAATACACAAAGGGGTATACCATCACCCCCTGTAACAATGTGTCAACCTGATAGGTCTGAAGTATCTCATACGCAAGGTGCGGAGCCTACACGCATATATACTGCTAGCGAAGTAGAAACTCCTATAGTGAACCCTATTAAGGGTAATTATAGACCTGTTGATAATGACATTCCCTATAGAACTGATCATAATCCGAGAAATTTATATACCGATAACTCGATATTAAATAACACGATGGCCCAAGAAAGTTTTACGCGTCAAATGGCTAGAACCGAAGCCCGGCAAGCGGTAAAGGTGGGAGAGATCGTCAAGTTCAATGGAGATGAGATGAAATGGTTACCTTTTAATGAATATTACAAAGATAACATACAGAACTCTGTACTATCTAATAGAGAGAAACTTAGATTCCTCATCGAGTGCTTGGAAGGACCTCCCAAGTTAATGGCGTTAAGGTTTATTGGACATCCAGACGGATTAAGACAAGTTTGGGATACACTAAACATCAGGTATGGTAATAGGAATAACATAGCTGGGTATTTGTATGCAAAGTTGGTAGCGCCCCGAAAGTTTATTAGCAGCGGGATTATAGAGTTTTCCGATGAAATTCAGGAGATCTGCAGACAATTAGATTGGCTAGGTAAGTCTCATGAGTATCAGAGTGCTATGGTTATTAGAGCAGTGGCTTCTACTTTACCGAAGGGTGGAGTAGGTACACGCTGGGACAAGAAAGTGTTATACATGATGGAACAACAACAATGAGACCCTACCATGACTGATCTCATGACATTCTTGGATGGCGAAGTGAAATTACAGCTCCTAAGACAGTCCAGAGAGAAGACAGCGGAAAGTAAGGTAAGTGAAAAACCCGTCTCTAGGAGAAAGGTAACACCAGTGTGTTATACAGACGACGGCGAAAGCCAGACTTCTCAAGGAGAAGATAGCGGAAAGGACACTGAGAGATCTTATTACGTAAATAAAATGCCTAAAGATCAGGTAAGTAAATTCAAGTCTCGAACAAATGACAGGAGAGAACAGGTAAGAAAAACTCCTCCTACGTCTCCCAAGAGAATTCAGGTGAGAAAGCCCGAAGAAAAGGCAAGTGTACACAATGTGACTCAGATTAAGGTGAGTAACATCAAACCAAAATGTGCGCTATGTGATGGGACCCATCGCTTGAATATGTGTGATGAATTTCTAAAGAAATCATTAACTGAGAGACGTGAAGTCATGTGGGACAAGCGGTTGTGTTATAATTGCCTCAGACAAGGACATCAACGGCGAACCTGTTACTCAGACATAAGGTGTGCAAAGTGTGGTGCGAAACATCATATCTTGTTGCATGCTGAATTCGATCGAAATAGTCCTAATCAGGTAAGTGATTCCGAACTACATGTCCAATTCAGTGATGTGAACGACACTGATCAATCTGAGATGGAAGGATTCTATACGGACGAATTCTCCGACCAAAACGAATCCTGTTACTTAATAAACACCACCGCAGTGTATCGAGCACTCATGTATGAGAAAGACACAGACAGCGACCTCACCCTAACTACTTCAGATCAACAACAATCTTGGAAAGCGCCAACTTCAAATGTAGGAATCCGAGAATTTCCTGTAGTCCAGTTACGGGTCCACGGACCTCAGAAGAGCTATATAGTGAACGCCCTCCTGGACTCCGGCAGCACAGGAACATTCATCGATAAAGAACTAGCCGAAGACATCTTTGCTGGACAACCCAAGTTCCGAACCAAGCTAAACATGTCAGGGATCATGCAGGTTTGGAATTCTACTGTAGCTGCCGACTATTATATAGGTGAGTTGTCCACTCCACAGGATAAACTAGGAGAATACAGTATAAGGTCAGTCAAAATGGTGGCAATAAAGAACTTCGCTACCACCCAAGTGGAACCTTATAATTGGGACGAAGATGATCATGCCCAACAACTTAACATCCCTAGATTCGACACCGATTATCCTGGAGTACAAATATTAATCGGTCAAAACGCGCATGAGGCGCTGGAGACATTGGAGAAACGACCTGCTCAACCGCAACCACTTCAGACCTATGCGGTAAGAACTAGAGTAGGTTGGTACCTTACTGGACCTTCCCGAAGAACGCTCAGAGAAAGACTGCTTCAAGATCGCGTCTGCCAAGTGAGTGAATGGGAAGATGATACTAGTGAGGGAGACGACCCAACTGAGGGAACACCATACTCCTCAGATAATGACGATATTAGCTCCAATGTAGATCAATGGAGATATTGCCCCAAGAAGTTTAATCCAACTGACATCGCTTCCAGAGGAGCAACTCCTCAAGAACTGACAGATACTACAGACCGGTTAGGTGAACCCGACTTCCTGAGTAAGGAGGATGAATGGCCTCCCCATCTTACTCCGACTGAGATTAGACCAGCCAAGGGAGCGGAGAAAGTCAAACCTAAAACCCGGACGGGTGGATCGGAGTTATTTGAACCCGGGATAGATCTGTCGGTATTACATATTGCCAGGGACGACGCCGTGGATCTGGACCTCCCCACCGCGAGTGGATCCTTCATGAAGATCAGAGAGAGCGATTGGAGCTCTGGAACATCAGACGTCTCGCAGGGACTCTCACCTCTCCTGCAGGGAGCGACGGACCACTATAGCTCCTGGAATCGGCTTTGTAAGGCCGTCGTGTACCTAGAGCGATGTTTCTATCGTCACTATTCCAGGACGAAGAGGAAACCTGGAATTGTATTCGGGATGCAGCGACTCAATCACCCAGTCGGTCGTTTGTGTTTACCGGAAGGGAATGGAGGACTCTCCGGAAACTGTGGAAGGCAAGATTCTCTTCCCACGACCACCTCCCTAATCCTTCAAACATCTAGGGACTCCATAACGTGACAACATATGGAGTGGGTGTGTGACTCTATTATTTTATATTATTTTATTATTTTATATTTATGTATGTATTATTATGTAATTTTATTATAATCGTTTTATTTAATTTTGTAGCATGTTATTTTAGCGATTATTTAGTAGATTAGTGCAATATATTCGCATTTATTACGTAATTACTTATATTATATATTTAGTGCGACGGCGAGAAACAATTCTTTTTCTCTTTCCTTACTGTCCGTATTACATTATAAATACGTAACTACAGTAAGATGAAATCTCCGTACTTATTAAAGTACAATAAAGCCACTACTATATTCAAGTATTATTGGTAGGCAGAGTATTAGGAATGCAAAGTTCAGATCCTCGTGTCTCGGCTAAACCAAGCTCTGGGTAGACCTTGGAAACGACTTGCCTCTTCACACTGACATTGCTTCGTGCGATATTGCTCTCATACCGTATATTAAATAATACATATAGTAGCGTGATGTCCCTCTAACAGTAGCGTGAAACGCAAATAAATCTGTTAAACCTTTTGACCATCTGTAATTCTAGTCGATTAAGATATCGCGGCACCCACCGATATACTTGAAAGACAAATTCTAGAATCAGTGGTTAACGTCCCCAGACAAGTTCTGGAATAAATCGGTGCCCATCTCAAATATTAATTATTTAATATTTGCAAATCTAATAAATCAAAATCTGTAAAATTCAGATCCTTCAATAATTCTAGTCAATTAAGACATCGTAGCATTTACCGATATTCTTAAAAAGACAATTTTCATAGAATTAAGGATCTTGTGTCCCCAGACATGTTCTAGAATCAAAACATGTCAATTTAATTATCAAATAATAAAATTTCAGGGAATAAATTTAAATTCATGCCTTTTAATGAATTTAATAAATTGCCATTTTTACGCAATTTATAACATTCCCAAAATTCCATTAATTAATAGATCAAGGGAGCGGAGATTTATCTTATTATGCGTATGAGTGTGCGAAAGTCTCCCAAACATAGTCAATAGCCGATAAAATTCATAAAGTCATGTATAAAACAGGACATTGATCATTAAAGAATTACTATTAAATAACATCCCAGATCTGTATGCATTGGAATTACCCTAATTCTACCGCTAGCTTTGCATAATGTCACCATAGCAACAACCACGCTAGAATTAGAATTGAGTTAAAAGAACAATAGAAAGCTTGTCCCATTGAATAGCATAGGGAATAAATAGCGCACTGCTAGTATCCAAGGATACATGATAATAACGTGACATTCTGGAAGGCACTGACTAACGGACAAGTGACCCGAGTGTGTGTAATTTGTGACAAGTTGTGTGTGTGGTATTTGTGAGTTTATAGGCGAATGTTACTACTAAGGTGTGTTTACAGTAGCGAGTCGCAATTGTGAAAGTAACCCTAACTCTCCAGTAAGAACCTGAGGTGTATCTAAGCCTTTGGGACGGACAGTCGAGTGACTTGTGCCGGTTGTCGTTGTCGTTGTGCGGCTACGTCGTTGGCGAAAGTACAGCGGCGACGACACATCGGCGCTGAGGATCTCGCACTGTCCGGGGGCTGATTGGGGTAGGCAGCGACGCTCGCTAGCCTAAATATAAACTCATTATAATATTAATAAACTCATATATAGCAGATATGACGGAGTTGATAGAAGATGGTCTTGGTATCAGGGAGCGATATACTCTACTTTCAAGCGTTTGTTGATAGCTTGATACGCGGTGATACTAGTCCAACTACTACGGAGGATGATGGTCGTTATATCGAACCTACGATTTCCTGGAAGTAACTTACGCGTGAATTGGACTATGGAAAATTCACCGCTCGCTATACGCATCGTAATGGTACGTATATGGACTTCTTGACTACTGGTCATCCTATTGATTTACACGACACCGACGATATAGACACCGAAAGGGAAATGGTTTTATTTAAATATCATACCCAGCGGAGTCGAAACGATAAATCGAGAATAGAACACGAGAACTCTATTCGAAACAGACTCGAGAGGGAAGACGTTGAAGAGCCGGATAAACGCAGCGACTCCACCAAATACCTGGAATTCTTGAGAGAAACCTATCTCGATATTACCAGTCAACAGAATCTAGAAACTCTATATCCTCAAGGTATACATCATGACCGCATGGTAGAACTCAAACGGTTCTATTCCACTATGATGTATCTTACCGCCGATCGATCGCTACCTGTTGTACCGGATAGCTTCGAACGGATGGAGGAATATTGTAAGCTGGAGAGCGATCACCCGCGTTTCCCATTCAAGACGTGCGTCTTTGGTATTATTACGATGAATGCCCTAGACCCAACTAATAAACGGAAAGACATAAACATCCACGGAAACCGAAACTTGTTGACGTATCACCTATGCTCACTCGGCTCGAACGATCCTGGAGTAAACCTACGATCAGAGTCCCGGAATACTCGGTCAAACCTCCTCATTCCTTAGTTGGACCTCAGACCTGCGATCCTGGTGGTGTCGCGGATCCTCGCGGACTGTATTCACTGTTCAAGATCTAGTGCTACCCTAACAATTAATCGGTAACACTCCGACAGTGATTTCTAGCTAGCCGCCCATCTTACCTAGCCGGATTGTGACGCGGACACCTAATATCACTATCCAACCGTATGGTCGTCCCCGTTTAACGCGATATAACCCTTCATCAAGGTGAAGGAGAGCGTTGTACGAAACGAGTTAAACGCTATTCTATAAAGATCAAAAAAGAACTTACGCTTGTTCAGATAAACATAAATTGCACTAGCAAGACCAAGCGGTCAACAAAGTAACTATATCTCAGTTCGATCGGGAAATCCAGAATCTCTAAGAAGTTATCGAACTTGGACGATCCTATTCTCTGCGAGAGTTTTTGGATGAACGTATCCAGCTACGAGCGGAGGAAAATCAGCTCGAGGAGAAGCATATCGAAACAGCAGATACCTCGACCATAATCCTACACCTTCTGATGCAATCATATTGCACCCTTCACCCAGGAGTTATGGCCCTCCTAGTAAAGTGGCTCCCCCCAAAGAGAAAAAGACTCTTGCTAGCCTCAAAAAACTGCGTAAACGCCGTCTGCGTAAGAAAGACTAACTGTTTAGAGTATCTTTATATTTTAGAAACTGTGATTTGTTATATTTTATAGACTTAAATCCCATTTTCTGGGAGCGGTGTAAAAGCTTTTGCGTAATTAGCCGGTTATTTTCCCGTAAAGTACTCTGTAGTTGGTTTACCAGGCGTAAAAAGGCCGTGTCCTTGCTGTACTGGTGTTTTAGAGGACATAAAAGCCATTTCTTCTGTATTTGTACTTTAGAGGACATAATCCGCGATTTCGTGACGCAAAAGGCTCGATACTCTTGAAAACAGTGTCGCTACCATGACGACGGCTAACAGCTGATATTGCCACGTCGACATTTCTTTGTTTCTTTGTTCTCTCTTAGTTCAGTCAGCCAATCAGAGCGTTTTTATGGCTCTTGTACAGAAATTTCCGAGAAATCACGTAATGCATTATGGGCAGTGTTATCATTCAGTCCTGAGCCAAGGAAGAACGGCTTTGGAGTATTTTGTGCTTTTCTGCTTTAGCCTAACACTAGTAGGCTTAATTATAAGGACATATATCCGTTATCTGGGTAACTCAATGTTATCTGCACTGGTTAACACTGGTTAACTGGCCCATACTGTGCAACTTAACTTAACATTACTGCTTTGCTGTCGGTTATTCATTATATTTGTTGAT